>CM056394.1:14403048-14702148 GCA_029718625.1 Synaphobranchus kaupii
TATTGCAGGACGATGCACTGCGAAACCGCTCCAGGTTGTAGGGGAGTCCAGCTAACGCAGGACCGGGATTAGCGAGGACACTGATAAGTGCTGTTGGTGAGGTAAGCACAGGAAGGACAAAAGGGCATCTAGACCCGCTATCTGCAAACTGATAAGCAATTTATTCGATAATTACTTTATTATCGTCTTCTCTTGCTGCAGGGATCTCAAACTCCAGTACCGGAGGGGTCACAGTGTCTGCAGGTGTTTGTGGCTTCCTTTCGATTTACAATCGGTTTAAGGCCTTTGAGGCAAGGTTCAATTTTACACAGCAGGTGCTATACGTACTAAGGAGCAGCAAACTCCCGCCATGTAGGACAGAGCGTAACGGACGATGTGTGTGATTTCTCACGGGGACATAGCAGTTGAGAGAAGGCTAGCACCTTAAACATGTACACCGCCTGCATTGTGAGGACCTTGTTCTGCACATCGCCCAGGAAAGGACACGCCCATTAACTTACTCAGTGCGTTTATACATCTCCCTACTGTGTGGTCATCACTCTCTTTAACAAGGATGCATGCTGATATGCACAAAAGCACACACACACACGTATACTGTATGTATATGGCTGCTTCTCACGAAGGTTTTCTTTGCTTTTTGATGCATCTTGGAATGATTTTCACTTTGAAGTATTTCAAAGAAAACCGTGAGAGCGACAAACACAATTTACACGCACAATCACACCTGCATACACATGCACAAACGCGCACACACACATACTTCAAATTAGCGGGCTCCTTCTCACCCATCACCCCATCTAACCCCTCCTGACCACCCTACCCCACCAGCCCCCAGCCCCCAGCCCCGACATGACCTTAAAGCCTGTGGAACTTGTGTTGCTCCACAAACAGGCCGTGAGAGTACGGCTCCACAAACAGGCTGTGAGAGTACGGCTCCACAAACAGGCTGTAAGAGTACGGCTCCACAAACAGGCCGTGAGAGTACGGCTCCACAAACAGGCTGTGAGAGTACGGCTCCACAAACTGGCTCCACAAACAGGCTGTGAGAGTACGGCTCCACAAACAGGCTGTAAGAGTACGGCTCCACAAACAGGCCGTGAGAGTACGGCTCCACAAACAGGCCGTGAGAGTACGGCTCCACAAACAGGCTGTAAGAGTACGGCTCCACAAACAGGCTGTGAGAGTACGGCTACACAAACAGGCCGTGAGAGTACGGCTCCACAAACAGGCCGTGAGAGTACGGCTCCACAAACAGGCCGTGAGAGTACGGCTCCACAAACAGGCCGTAAGAGTACGGCTCCACAAACAGGCCGTGAGAGTACGGCTCCACAAACAGGCTGTGAGAGTACGGCTCCACAAACTGGCTCCACAAACAGGCTGTGAGTACGGCTCCACAAACTGGCTCCACAAACAGGCTGTAAGAGTACGGCTCCACAAACAGGCCGTAAGAGTACAGCTCCACAAACAGGCTGTGAGAGTACGGCTCCACAAACAGGCTGTGAGTACGGCTACACAAACAGGCTGTGAGAGTACGGCTCCACAAACAGGCCGTGAGAGTACGGCTCCACAAACAGGCCGTGAGAGTACGGCTCCACAAACAGGCGGTGAGAGTACGGCTCCACAAACAGGCTGTAAGAGTACGGCTCCACAAACAGGCCGTGAGAGTACGGCTCCACAAACAGGCCGTAAGAGTACGGCTCCACAAACAGGCCGTAAGAGTACGGCTCCACAAACAGGCTGTGAGAGTACGGCTCCACAAACTGGCTCCACAAACAGGCTGTAAGAGTACGGCTCCACAAACAGGCTGTGTGAGTACGGCTCCACAAACAGGCTGTGAGTACGGCTCCACAAACTGGCTCCACAAACAGGCCGTAAGAGTACGGCTCCACAAACAGGCCGTGAGAGTACGGCTCCACAAACAGGCCGTGAGAGTACGGCTCCACAAACAGGCTGTGAGTACGGCTCCACAAACAGGCCGTGAGAGTACGGCTCCACAAACAGGCCGTGAGAGTACGGCTCCACAAACAGGCCGTGAGAGTACGGCTCCACAAACAGGCGGTGAGAGTACGGCTCCACAAACAGGCTGTGAGAGTACGGCTCCACAAACAGGCTGTGAGAGGACGGCTCCACAAACAGGCCGTGAGAGTACGGCTCCACAAACAGGCTGTGAGAGGACGGCTCCACAAACAGGCCGTAAGAGTACGGCTCCACAAACAGGCCGTGAGAGTACGGCTCCACAAACAGGCCGTAAGAGTACAGCTCCACAAACAGGCCGTGAGAGTACGGCTCCACAAACAGGCTGTGAGTACGGCTCCACAAACAGGCTGTGAGAGTACGGCTCCACAAACAGGCCGTGAGAGTACGGCTCCACAAACAGGCCGTAAGAGTACGGCTCCGCAGACAGGCTGTGAGAGTACGGCTCCACAAACAGGCCGTAAGAGTACGGCTCCACAAACAGGCCGTAAGAGTACGGCTCCGCAGACAGGCTGTGAGAGTACGGCTCCACAAACAGGCCGTAAGAGTACGGCTCCACAAACAGGCCGTGAGAGTACGGCTCCACAAACAGGCTGTGAGAGTACGGCTCCACAAACAGGCCGTAAGAGTATGGCTCCACAAACAGGCTGTGAGAGTACGGCTCCACAAACTGGCTCCACAAACAGGCTGTAAGAGTACGGCTCCACAAACTGGCTGTGAGAGTACGGCTCCACAAACTGGCTCCACAAACAGGCTGTAAGAGTACGGCTCCACAAACAGGCTGTGTGAGTACGGCTCCACAAACAGGCTGTGAGTACGGCTCCACAAACTGGCTCCACAAACAGGCTGTAAGAGTACGGCTCCACAAACAGGCTGTAAGAGTACGGCTCCACAAACAGGCTGTGTGAGTACGGCTCCACAAACTGGCTCCACAAACAGGCCGTAAGAGTACGGCTCCACAAACAGGCCGTAAGAGTACGGCTCCACAAACAGGCCGTGAGAGTACGGCTACACAAACAGGCCGTAAGAGTACGGCTCCACAAACAGGCCGTGAGAGTACGGCTCCACAAACAGGCCGTGAGAGTACGGCTCCACAAACAGGCCGTGAGAGTACGGCTCCACAAACAGGCCGTAAGAGTACGGCTCCACAAACAGGCCGTGAGAGTACGGCTCCACAAACAGGCCGTGAGAGTACGGCTCCACAAACAGGCCGTGAGAGTACGGCTCCACAAACAGGCCGTGAGAGTACGGCTCCACAAACAGGCCGTAAGAGTACGGCTCCACAAACAGGCCGTGAGAGTACGGCTCCACAAACTGGCTGTGAGAGTACGGCTCCACAAACAGGCTGTGAGAGTACGGCTACACAAACAGGCCGTGAGAGTACGGCTCCACAAACAGGCTGTGAGAGTACGGCTCCACAAACAGGCTGTGAGAGTACGGCTCCACAAACAGGCCGTAAGAGTACGGCTCCACAAACAGGCTGTGAGAGTACGGCTCCACAAACAGGCTGTGAGAGTACGGCTACACAAACAGGCCGTGAGAGTACGGCTCCACAAACAGGCTGTGAGAGTACGGCTCCACAAACAGGCCGTGAGAGTACGGCTCCACAAACAGGCTGTAAGAGTACGGCTCCACAAACAGGCCGTGAGAGTACGGCTCCACAAACAGGCTGTGAGAGTACGGCTCCACAAACAGGCCGTGAGAGTACGGCTCCACAAACAGGCTGTGAGTACGGCTCTACAAACAGGCTGTGAGTACGGCTCTACAAACAGGCTGTGAGAGTACGGCTCCACAAACAGGCCGTAAGAGTACGGCTCCACAAACAGGCTGTGTGAGTACGGCTCCACAAACAGGCCGTAAGAGTACGGCTCCACAAACAGGCCGTGAAAGTACGGCTCCACAAACAGGCCGTGAGAGTACGGCTCCACAAACAGGCTGTGAGTACGGCTCCACAAACAGGCCGTAAGAGTACGGCTCCACAAACAGGCCATGAGTACGGCTCCACAAACAGGCCGTAAGAGTACGGCTCCACAAACAGGCCGTGAGAGTACGGCTCCACAAACAGGCCGTGAGAGTACGGCTCCACAAACAGGCCGTGAGAGTACGGCTCCACAAACAGGCTGTGAGAGTACGGCTCCACAAACAGGCCGTAAGAGTACGGCTCCACAAACAGGCCGTGAGAGGACGGCTCCACAAACAGGCTGTGAGAGTACGGCTCCACAAACAGGCTGTGAGAGTACGGCTCCACAAACAGGCCGTAAGAGTACGGCTCCACAAACAGGCCGTGAGAGGACGGCTCCACAAACAGGCTGTGAGAGTACGGCTCCACAAACAGGCTGTGAGAGTACGGCTCCACAAACAGGCTGTGAGAGGACGGCTCCATCGGCCCTGGGGCAGTTTGTGTTCCAGCCGGCGTCAGCAGCACATCCAGGCTTTGAGCTTTTCCAGGCATACCTCTCCTTTAATCACCACCTGAGTCACACTATAATCACCGTTTTCACTGCGCGGCGTTTGTTTTCCGTGCAGGCCTTCCGTGTGTGTGTGTGCGTGTGTGCGCGCATATGATCGCGTGTGACTGCTGCGCGGCCCGCGTGTGATGTGTTACTGCCGCACGCCGGGCGGCGCTTTTAAGCGACGGGAGAGTTCAAAGGAGCCGCGGGCGCACAGGGTAATGGGTTGCGTGTGAAACGCCTGTCCGGTCCAGGCAGGTGTACAAGTGCACTCTCTGTCGATCTCTCTTCATCAATTTAAATTTTCAATTTCAATTGTGCTTTATTGGCATGACAGGAAGGATTCCACTGTTGCAATGCAGTTTTGGTAATTGTAATAAAATGATGGTATTGTTGACTACATGTTACAATCAGTATAAACAAATATATAAACATATCTGTATCTCACAGTCTCTCCCTTTCTCTCAATCTTTCTCTTTCTCCGTGTCTTCCTTTCTCTCACTCTCTCTCCCTCTCTCTCTCACCCTCTCTGGTGTGTAAATGAAATGTCTCAGAAGCACATTAGTGGCCCTGCAGCGGTTTTCCTTAGCCTGAGCCTCCTCCTTTAATTAACTTCTCTTTCCATATTAAAAAAAGAAAACAAGCCAGGCGGGTCTCAAAAATGAGCGACGGGGTCACTTTCCCATAAGGCCGTGCACAAAACTGGTCTTGTGCGTACCCCGCGTGTAGACTCTCAAAGGTCAGCAGTAATGCGGCGGTGTAAAAAAAAAAAAAAAAGATGGCGCCATTGGCAATTAGCTCCACTTTACATATTTTAAAGTGGAAAGAGGAGTGGGTTTCAGAAAACTGTGTCAGCGTCTTTTATTGTGCAAACTCCACAACAGAGCTCATCTCCAAAAGGTCAGCAGTCACGAGATGGCATAGAAAACAGGCGCCCGGCGAAGATGGCGGCGCTCGATAGCCGCCGTCGACAAAACCAGATTGTTGCGAAAGAGGCCGGAGGTGGTTTGTGGCTTTCTTTCTTTTTTCTTTTTTTTTTCTTCCCTCCCTGCTCCCGGCTCCAGGCTCTGCCGGTTGCCCACGCAATCCGCCCTGGCACCAGCGTGTTTGGGAGGAAGCTCCCGCTCGGGGGAGAAAACTTTCCTTTGTTTCCCCAAAATAGAAGGCTCCTCTTGAGCCGTGTGCTGCTGTGGTGTGGCTGGGGGTGGGGTGGGGGTTTGGGGGGGACGCGGCTGTTTTAAAACAAGCCGTCATGGAGACGAGCGTTGTTTGTGCGTCGTCAGCCCCAAAGGAAACCCTCACTTCGTTTTTTTTTTGTTTTTTTTCGGGAGCGATTTTACTGCTCACTGCGATTATTATGGCTTTTGATTGTTTGCAAGGCCCAAGAAAATTCAGGAGGACGATTCCCATAGTTTTTTTCCCCCCCAATGTCCTGTCCGCAGTGCGTGTGGTGAAGGAGGATGTGGAGATTTGCTGAGGGGGGTGGAAAAATAAAGTCACCGCTTCACTCGGGAAACTATGTCTCAACCAGCATCCCAGAATTCAAACTGGTCCCTCGCTGTCACACAGATTAATATCAGTTGGAATGATGAAATATTTATGACCAGTTGATTGAAGAAATATATATTCAAGGATAAAACAAAATCTAATAGTCCTCCAGCTCTTTTTGTGGAATAATACTGCATTTGAGTGCGTTTTAAGGCTCATATGGAACCCAGCTGAAAGAGAACTGTTTGGATGGAAAAAACAGTAACACTGTTGTAAATATTCATTTATAGGACTTCAGTTCTAAGGGATCAGACTAAGTTTAGTTTCCACTGCTGTTTAAGTTCCTTTCTTCACTTCCAGGCTGGAAAAAACTGGCAAAATAGGAACAGTTGGGGGGAAAAAAACAATACATAAATAAATAAAAATCAACATGGAAAGTGATTTCCAACTGTTTATGTACAGACCTTGCTTCCGGTAATTGTGCCAAGTTCAATTGGATTTATTTAAACCTGGGGTCTCCAGTACTGTGGACCTTAAAGGCCACTGGGTATTTATTTATTTATTTTTTACCTCAGAAATCATAAAACCAGAAGATGTCTTATTAGTATTGAAGAGTTTTAATAGTTGCTCATAAGAAAAATAATGAAATAAACTGGGTTTGCTTCACATTTATATGCATTAAAAAAAAATAGCCTCGAGTCCATTTTTTTTTTGTTGCATGATTGCATAATTAGAGAATTTCCTTTAAGTTTGTACACCAAAACTTGGTTCCGTGTGCTTCATAAACCTTCCCATAGACATTTTTCCATAATTTAAGTCATGAGAAATCTCAGAAACTGTTGCCCAAATAAAAGTTAAGGACAAAAGGCGACAGAGGAATAGATTCAACGCGGGGCTTTTCCTTGGGGCTTTCTGTTCGCTCGTCTTTCAGGTTTTGAAATACCTCAGGATTTAGAACGGGCCGTTTTTTGCACAGAAGCACCTCATTTGTCCTTAATGACTAAACGCTGCCTGTGAGCTAATCTCCCCTGTCATTCACAATCACTGTCAGGAAACTGGACTTAAAAGGGAGCCTGCCAGCTCCCGCGCTCTCGAGATGGAGGGAATGGGGAAGATATAAGATTGGGCTAAATGCCTTATCGGCCGTGTGTGAAGGCCGTTAGGTAGACCTTCTCCCCCCGTGCTGTGATAATACCTAGACCCACAGGTTTATAAACATTCCTTTATTCTCAGATCTAATCAGACGGGATGTGTCACCTTGAGGTCCCCAAGGTCAAAAATGGACCCCCCTCCCCCCCCCGGTCTCTGGCCGGCCGGAATTTCTGTCAGAGAAGCTTGTTTACGCGACCTCTGCTCAGCGGGAATCAAAGCCGGGTCAACCCACGGGTCTCTGTGAGCGTGTGCTCGTGTGTAAGCGCCCGTGCATTTGCTGCGCACGGTAAAACCTACTTCGTCTTTCGATCAACTCTTGAGTAGAGTAGATTTTACTCCGATATGAGAAACGTGCATCGACTTACAATCTTTATGCTGACCTTTTGGTTCCATATTTGCGCTCATTATCTATGTCCGCCGTTAACTATTCGTATTCACCTCTGATTCCACATGAAACACGAGAGTTATTACTCATTAATCAGCAAAGTGAGTGAATTATTATTTTTGTTAAAGCTTAGGTTGTTTTTTCATAAAAATCCATCATGATTTTCCTAATTTCTTCCCGCAATTTCAAGACATAGTGACAGTTTCACCATTTTACATAAGGAGTGTTTGCACTGACTGATATGCAGAGATGTGTAAACCCTTTGATATTTACACCATCACACAGCATTTGCACCATTTCATTTTTGAGGTGATCCTGGATCAGTATAAAGGGGTTTTGGGGGGGGGGGGGGTTACAGAGAGGCACTCAGCAACAGCAGCAGCAGCAGCTGTCACTCAGGCCACTAAACCCCTCCCGGCCTCTCCCCGTGCTGCTGGATTACAACCATGATCTCATGACCAAAACACAATGAGCCGCTACACAGGAGCCGTATGGAAGGAGACCTCCCGTTTGCTGCCGCTACGCCCAGGAGGCTCAGCCTTCTCTTTGTAGTAGGTTTGTCTTCGGTTTTTTGTTGTTGTTTATTTGTTCGGTTTTTTTGGTTCTTTTGTACGTGCGGCCAGAAAGCAGAATGCAACAGTCACCGCAATGCAAATGCGAGCGGTCTTTCTTTCTTCTGGCAAAAGAGGTGAGGGATATGAAAGGGTCGTCGAGTGCGGTGCGAACGTTCATCTTTCAGAGATTCAGTGAAATCTACACCCCTCTGGTTTGTGTCCCTGCAGTTTCTGTGATGTCACAAGGTTCTGGACTCCATCACCCTTCATCTTTCATTTTGACTCAACATTAAATTATTTTTTTTTTTGTCAATTCTCTCCACAGACACAAGTTCAGCCAGTGAAGAAATCACCAAATGCGACACGTCAAAAATAACGCCTTCCGAGATAATATTTTCTGTAAAAATGTTATTGGAGAGCTTTTTTCCTTTTCATTATTTGCTTCTCCTCCTCCTCCTGAACCATTGTAAGGCTCCCAGCAATTAGATAAAGGCCTGTTCATGCGAGCAGCAGAAAGAAAGATGCTTTTTCTATTGAGTTACCTTAAACATTACCATCCGTTTAGTCTCCAGAGCTTGGGAAAGAGCTTTGCATAATCTACAGCGTTGCACTCGCACATGGGGCACGCACCCTCATCACGGCCTAATCAGATCGACGTAACTCGTTTTGGCCATTTTCGAGAATTGAATTTGAGTGGAGACGGCAGCGCAAAGATGGCGGTTCGATACGGCGGCCCTTGGGAGGGAGGCTTGTGTTTCTGGGGGCTTCCGCAAGAGGAACCGATTCCAGATCAGTGCGGTAGATCAGTCTCGCCATGGCTGCCGTGTTTTACTGGTGCATCCATCTGCCCCATGGGGTAGGGACCTGCACTGATACTGATCCAAGGTTCAGTCAACATTGTCATTAACTGAGACTTATAGATATATGCAAACAGGGCCAGTTCTGGAGTGTGAGATCGCAGACGAGGTGGGTGGGTGGGGTACAGTTACCAATCATGTACGGGGGGGGGGGGGGGGTTTTGGGGGTAGCGATCCCAGACTGGGCGGGAGAGATTTTGTCGATTATCATTAACGCACATTCCAATTCCCATTCCCCCCACCCCCCATTTAGTTACCTTCGTTTGACACCCCCAAAACGGTTGGTGCCCCACTCCATAAGGATGGCGCCCTAGGCATATGACCATCGCCTATGCATAGAACCGGCCCTGTGTCCCTGTATGTTCATTCTCTCCCCTTTGAACACACTTTTTGGCGAGACACCCATGTGGAGCTAACTGATCTCATTATTTCTGCAAGCCTGCTTGTGCTTTACCCAACACCTCCGCTGGCTGTAACATCCCTGTCATGGTCACATGGGGAAAAAATTTTTTTTTAAAGTTTGAGACTGAACAGAGAACAACAGATCTCTCTTTCCTCCTTACACTTCTCCTTAATGAAAAGCACCGCCCGGGCAATCTCACCAGATCTCACCTCCCGGGCAATCTTACTAAATCTCACCTCCCGGGCAATCTCACTAAATCTCAGGAGAGTGAGCGCCTGTGTGGGACCCAGTGAATCACTTTGTCATCCAGAGACTTTGGTGCACACACACGGGTAGCTGGGGGAGGGTGCATTTTATTTGCATGTTTTATTCTTATTTCCTTCTTATTTTGTAAATATCGATGACTGATCTGATCTACTAATAATACTTGTTGAATTAACTGCACTGTAACCGTTGTTCCAATGTAATCTGGCTTAGATGCCTTGTATTTTGTACACCATGGCAACTCTATGGCTTTATAAGGAGAAAACCTGTTACACATGATGCATTAGTCAGCTAATAAATCTTCGTCATCAGAGCTAGTTCAGGCTACAGGGGATGACGTTTGACAGCAAGTGAGTCAGGCGTTTTCATAAAACAACATTGCACCCATTAAATGCAATTTCCTTTTCTCAAATACATCTGAAACCTTGCAAATTAGTCATATGAAAATAACCCTTCAACCCAAGTAAAAATACGCAAACATTTTAAGCAGGGCTCTTGTGGCTGAATTAGCTGATGTTGCACAAACTTGCCCCCAAATGACTACATGTCCGGCGTGATTCTTGGAACTTTCTAGCCTGATTTTTATTTGAATTAGGAGCTTTCTTAAGCCTGCATAGCTGATAGTTTGAGCAAGTGTGTTTTTTTAAAACGGAGAACAGAATCCTGGCAGCCTTAGACAATAGTTTTGATTGGTTCAAATGTGTCCGTGATTGATGGCTCGCTGAAGTTCCATTCATTACAGGGGTCAGTGCCTTCAGCTATCATCTAACCAAGGCTTAATATTTTGAATTGCACCATTTTTACATGGCACCAGTAACACTCTTGTACACGGTTTCTCTCCACTGGATCTTTTTATTCTGGGATCTGAACCACTCACAGGCTCTTTACGCATATGTTTAGCAGTAGCCCATCTACAGGGGTCCTCTTCCCATTTAACACTTAAATTAGATAAATAAATCAGAGCCAACCAGTATTTCGTCCCCCATAAAATGTCAAGACCAACAAAAACGTCTGACCCAGGGCTCAGCCTCTGTCTCGGACAATGAGGCGGCGTCTCGAGCAAATTACACCAGGGAACAGTTCACGGTCAAGACAAGAGGGTTTAAAAGGCAGGTTCAAAAGGTTGCCCCATCAAACTACCCCCCACCCACCACACACATACCTCCACCCCCAGCTCTTTATCTCACACACACACACCATGCTTCTTCTTTCTACGACCAGGAAAATTGGGTATTTACCTAAAGGGCCGGTGTAAATGCCGGGCTGTGTGACCTGTGGCTGAACTTCAGCAGGGAGTGAAGTGAACAGTGAGATGCTCATTCGGGAGAACTACAGAAGCACATCACTCCCCGTCTCCGCCTGACCTCGGTCTGCAGTCAGAGAGACACCAGAGGATCATTTCATAGATTTCAGTAGATTTGCCTTGTTGTTGCTTTGATACCGCACTGGACCATGCAGTCCAGGCTTGTCCCGTTGTCATCGCTCCAGCGTACGATAATTTAAAAAGGCTGTGGTGTTTCCTGTTTTTATTATCTAGCCATTTGAGCCAGGTTACTATGCACAACCCCCATGTGACAGAGTGATTTTATTACTGAGAGTCTATTATTTATTAAGTTTATTATTATTCTGCTGTTTTTTTTAACTCCATTTTTTTTCCTTTTGGCAAAAAAACGGTAATAAAAATATCTGCTTGGCTTGCAAAACTTCCAATGGTTGTGCAAGTATTAAAAATATCAACTGAAAATGTGAATGCACATGCTCTCAAACAGCAATGAATAGTAATAGTAATGTATAGCCATCTTTTGATCATGATTTAAATTGCTGGAGACATAGAAGCAGTGGGAAGTAGTTATTCAAAGACTTTTGTTTTTTGGAACTCTGTGGCTTGCTAAATTTAAGGAGGTTTGTCCTGTGTTACTTCAGTGATCTTGCACCAGTGCAGGCCTTTATATCACACACTTTGAATACCAGGACAATATCAGGAATTTTGCATCCAGATCTGGCTTGCATCGTTGCTTAGATACCCCTTTCACACCAAAAGCGATGCCGGCAACTATGATGGGCAAACACAGGGAACCTGCCGGTAATCTGACTACACTGCGAGACGGGGGTTAAAGTTCACTCTCCTTGGTCACATGCGCAAACCCGGGATGATTCAGTCGGACTGGCAGGTGGCCACTCCTCGTTGGCACCAGTCAGGGTGATCAAGGACAATTGGTTGGCCTCTGCAGCGTCCCTCCCAAGAGACCCTGACAATCTCAGACTTCACGTCCACGATCCGCCTCGCATTGTGGGCTACAACAAAGACGCCGGCCAACTTCTGGCCGGGCTTCATTCGGTGAGTGTCGGGCCTCGGCGATGAGCGCTTTTGTGGGGGGTGTCGAGAAATACCCTGGTGCAGTCGGTTCACGTCAATTACACAGGCTCCTGTAGCCCTGGGCCCCTCCAGGCCAGAAATTTGGATAATAACCGTGGGTTGTTTCGATGTGCAATTATGACACAAAGGTGAGCTTTTCACTGGAGCCGAGAGGACTCCAGAGTTAGCCGCAGGCTCCACACAGGGGCATTGTGGGAGTCCAAAGCTTCATAGTGGAGCCAGGCTCTCTTTATTACCGGGGAAGAGGCTTGCGGGAGACTTCAGAGAGAGCGAAACACAATGAGGGTTTGATCTGGATCTTGCGCCACAAATGATCCCTGTGGCACACTGGAGGGGTAGGAAATGTATCACTAACACTCAGCAAGTCTGAGGCACAAACTCCAAAAAAATCTACAGATTTAAGGGAGGAAATGGCCGCACTGTGTGCGCGCGTGTGTGTGTGTGTAGACATTCTTTCTAGGCTCACATAGATAACTTACATTTAGTGCATAAGCGATGCTGCATATACTGTATACTCGCCGGTCTGAGAATGTTGATAGCCAAGTCTGGCACTGTTTAATACATATAATATGACGTGTGTGTGTGTGTGTCTCTGTGTGTGTCCAAGTCCATGTGCAACTTCTTGAGTTTAATTGATCAGATACACATGCAGGAATAAGACCGTACAGATGGGCTGCTACAGGTTCACAGCCTTCCTTCCTCCCTCCCACATTGACAGTCTGTCTAAAATGTCTCCACCCTTGCTAGTTAGGTGTAGCTACAGAAGATCAAATAACAGACAACACCGTAGAATGTTAGTTATATTTTCATGCTAATTTAACATTAATAAACATTAGTAAATATGTCAAGAAAGAAGCAACATTCCGTAAGGTTATAATATGCACTGTTGAGATGGGAGTATGTATAACATTGCAATAGTACAAAATCTTACATTCTGTCCGATGTCTTATTTTGTAAACCTCTGCATTCTTTTGAAAATCCTATTTGCGCATATAATTTAAAGGAAGAATTGTCAAGTTGTTAATAATATAAAGCTGAATGCTGTACTCCACTTTAATTTACTTCATTTTATATTGCATGTCTTTATTTGGTATGTTTGTTTGTGTGTTGTGGGTCTGCCCCACTGTCTATGTCTTTTTTGTTGTCGCTGTTGGCTACAACTGAAGTTCCCTAAAGGGAAAATAAGTTATTCTATTCTATTCCATACTGCAGATATTGTTCCCCCCCATGAGTGTGTGTTGATTCAATATCTATGAAATTAAAATGTTCTTTGCTGCGGTTTTAATTGTAACTGGTTTTTCAGTGCACTAAGTATGGTAATGACAAAGCGGTTTATTGAGGGGAAAAGTCGGAAATCACATTTTGTGTGGCAAGAATTGTACACGGTCCATAATAAACAAATAAAAAGTAATGACACAAAATGGAGCCTTGATCTGTGAGAGCCTTTGTCTTCCAAGCCAAGTTCCCTCCTTTGAACTTATGCCTCGGAATGGAAACAAGAACCTTTGCCCCACCGTCGTATGCACATTCATCTTGCATACTTAGAAACATGGTCAGCGATGGTCTCAAAAAAACCCATAAAGCATCTTATATCTCTCATACTTTCCTTGAGTGCAGTGGTCTCAGGTTACATGTGCCACAGAAAATAGTTCTAAACTAAAAATAAGATTAAACCAAACCCCAGAAAGAGTACTATCCTCATAAAATACATGTTTTATCACCAGATTGAAATGCTGATATGGCTAATTCTGTGTTTTATGCTTATATTTGTAGTTTCCAACTGAGCTAGCAAACCGGGATTAGTGGGTCATCGCATGGTACCTCGCTGTGAAAACCCTTGCACTTACACTTTCCCTAGCTCGAAAATATTACCCTAATCTTGTGACAAACTTTTCATATCCCTAACCCTAACCGATATTTTAACCCTAAACCCTATTTCTACCTCTAGGAGTCATCTGAAGTATTAGATTTTTAAAAGATGAATGACAAACAAACAAGTATCATCAATTCAACAAAAGAAATACAAGGATACCTCTGAATTAATTTAAAAATCGTAATACATAAGACGATAGTCCTACATCCCAAACTGGGTTATCCAAAATCAAGGACTAACCCTTGCACTCTCCCTCCCTCACAGATTTCTTGCCACATACCTAATATTTACCATATTCCTACCCGTAATTCCATCGTAAACCCTATTTCTAACCCTAAACTATTTTTCTAGGTCGAGGAGTCACCTGAAATATTAGATTTTTTTCTATGAAGATGAATGAAAACACAAATCTAAATCCTTATCTCGGGTTAGTCCTAGCGAAGTAGTCCGGGTTTGGTATTCTCTCTAAATATCATCAATTCAATTAAATAAATGACAGGGAAATGTGCTTGAAGTCAAGTATTATGAAAAATGTATTTCTACACCTCATCCCGAAAGTGAATCATCCAAAAACATTGACTCACCCTTGTACTATCCTTTTCCCTAGCCCCAGAACATAATACTGATCTTGCTGCACTAACCACAACGTGACTATAAGTCACATTTTGTAATCACAAAATATGAATGAGATGTACATAGTAGATCAATGCATAAGAATACGACTCATCTTCTTTCATACTGGAACTGCCTGTATGCACGTTATACACTTATTTAGAGGAAGTGGCAAATGAAAAAATTGAGCAGCAGAAAATGTGGAATGGGTCTTAAGGAGGTGCCAGGTGTAAGCTCGGCCTTGGACCCCAACGCCGAGTCGACACGTTACCAAAGAAATATGCTTCAATCGTCAATAAAAACTTCTTTAACGCATTTCATTTTCCCTGGAAATAGTTTCCGTCTGAAATGAAAACACACAAAAGAGCGAGAAGGAATTCGGCCAAATCCCGGGGCGACTCGCCGTCCGCCAACAAAAACAACACGCCAGCCCGCAGATTAACCGAGACGCAGCCCCCCACTTACGACACACAACCCCGATACTGTGAAGTAGACTGAGGCGGGGGGGGGGGCTGCTAAGACTACTCTTAAGGGCTCACCTCCAAGAGCGCTCCCAGGAATCTGCCAAATCCAGAGGCTCACGGGGCGCTCCAGCTGGCACTGACAGGCTGTCACACAATCACCCCACCTCACGCTTCACCGCTTCACCTTCCTACCCTGTATCAGGGCATTCTCCTTACGCCAGCCAAAAACCTGTGTACAACTGAAGTGTGCATATCGGTTAGCAGGGGAGCGGTACAGTGCTGCGTTTGTTCACTTTCGTCTGAGAGTATAATAATAAAACAATACGGAGAAAGTTCGCAACGACACTCAGAGAACCATTTGTTGAATGGAGTTACTGGCAGGTGTGAGAGCACACAATGAGTTTCCAGTTGATGGTGTGCCATCGAGAATTTACACATGAAATTAGTGAGGCCTAATTTAAAGCACGAGCAATCTCCTGTCCGGAGAACATAAACCAGTGTCCTTGCTTTATTGCGGTGGATGAGGATTTTTTATTTTCTTTTTGCAACTTGATATATTATTCCGGGGCATTTATTCATCGAAGATTATGACTCACATCCAGGCAAATTAGAAAACCCAAAAAACGGCTCAGCCCGAGAGGTATATTTGACACCACAGTTAAACAGAATTAAACCCTCAAAGAGGAAATCCAGTTTGCCTTCGTACTCAAGCACGTTGTTCGCTGGCGGAAGGGTGCCAGGATATTAATCATGCAACTCCCAGCTGAGTTCGTTGAGCTCTGTGTGGATGTGTAGGCAGGTAAAGGAGACTCTATGGACTCTACCAGGGGGTAGTGTACTGTAGTATAAATGTGCATACAGAGTGTTGAAAACAGGGAGCAGACATGTGCAGGAACGGGCAGTCTGGTCAGTATACAGACAGTCCGGGGACTTTCATAGTCAAGCATACTCCCGAACCTGCATTTGTTGAGAACACTTCCCATCAATTTTTTTTTATTTTTTATTTTTTTTTGCGCGAATTGCAAACAATGGCATGGTTCACGGAAGACGATTAAGGTAAGAAGAAGGTACGCTTGTAGGCGAAGGGACAAGTCCGTGCGGATTCAAAAAATGACTGTTGCGCAGTCTGCCCGGGCGGATGTCCGCTCAGGGTCCGCTACAATGCCATGTAGGTCCACGCAGACCGTTTTAGGGAACTGGGATTGATTGGAGGTTGTAGGCTCCAGGTGGGGGACTGCTGTCCTGAGCTTGAGCAAGGTAGCTACCTGACTTGCTTCAATAACTATCCAAATGCCCAAATGTATTTGTATTTAAGAAGTCTCTCTGGATAAGGGATTAAATAGAGAAGCAGATAATAATGCATGCTACACCATGTTCCAGCTATTGCTAATTAAATTTTTTATTTTTTTGCCCTTGCCTGCTATTAGAAAGTCATAAACCTGTACTTGTAGAAAGAGAACTCAAAAGGTTCAAGAGCTTTATAGCCATAAAAAACAAACAAAACAAAAAAAGCCTGTGTATAGGGTCATTTTCAGTATGACCAAACCAACACACATTGATGCTAACAATAAAAGTTCACATAGCAGAAATGCAATGGAATGTAATAATTTATTCTATGAATAGGGAGGGTGTAGTCTGAAAATGTTTTCAGGGTGCTTGCTCATTAAGTAAATAATGGTTTGTGACCACCGGTGCCAATGGTTCACACACAATATTACTGAACATATTTTAAATTTTTTGTTCCTTTGACTCGTTACCAGCCCTCAGATAAATTTTTAGACCATTGCCTGAATTTGGCCCAAGAAAAGCAGCCAGTAGTGTTTGTGCTGTAAATTGACTTTAATCCCAAGGTAAGGCCAAAGCAGCTTTTTACATTAATTACAGAGGAACTCAGTCTCTAGAAGTGGCAGATATTTTCAGCCTGCATAAATACAAACATTACAACTCCCTGTTGTCAGCAACCGTATGGAAATAAAAAGGTTATTTACGGTTGCCTTTGAGCACGCAGTAAAAAGTTAGGTGTTCTTTTAAATGTTACAGGGTTTATACAGGGTCAAGAAGGATCAAAAGTAGGCTACTGTTAAGTAAAATATGCTCCAATAAAATAATCAGACTTGATTTAAAAGTCAACATTTTACTATGTGGCTCAAATTCACGTAACCTGTGTTGTATAGTTATACAGAGGAGGTGTTACGATGTCAATTAAAAGTATGAAATGGACGAAATCTGGGCACCTTCTCGATATTAGTTGTGTTGGTTGGAAGGCTGCAGACTGCCGATCCCCGTTCCCATTGGCCGGGAGACTTTTACGAGCCTAATGAAAAAGTGGACTGGGAAAGGACAGCCACAGAAGCTACATTTAGCTCATGATCTCATAGGGATTCGATTGATTGCAGTCCCACGCATGCCACATATGCTCTTGATTTATATTTCCTTCCCTCCGTGGGTGTGGCTGGCGGTTCCACAACGTATAGGACGTGTTCCGCTAACTGCCAACAGCGGCACTTTCGAGCTTCCCCCCTTTCACACATCCAAAAGTCTCTATGGCGACAGAGCGACACGCGTACAAAAACCGGCATATCGTGTCAGAACGCTTCACCCGTAGTCACGGAGAAATCCGTGAAGGGGTGTGGGTGTGTGTGTGTGTGTGTGTGTGGGTGTGGGTGTGGGTGTGGGTGTGGGTGTGGGTGTGGGTGTGTGTGTGTGTGTGTGTGTGTGTGTGTGTGTGTGTGTGTGTGTGTGTGTGTGTGTGTGTGTGTGTGTGTGTGTGTGTGTGTGTGTGTGTGTGTGTGTGTGTGTGTGTGTGTGTGTGTGTGTGTGTGTGTGTGTGTGTGACACATGCAGACTGACCCAGGATCCCAAAGTCGGCCCGTGTGGAAAAAGCCCAAATGATTTGTAGCGAATATCCCTTACCATCCAATGCAACAAACTGAAATGGCCTGTCAAAATTAGTAATGGAAAGCACAGATGTATGATATATGTTCATGTTTTATTGCATAATAAAGAAAATTGTAAAAAGAAATACTGCACATTTATTTGAAAACTCCAGGAAATCACTCAAAAAAACGACTAGTGGTTCGGTATTTGTTGCATGCGGGACCTAGATATGCCTTGCAAAACCAGAGATGGGCTGATCGTAATAGTTCAATAGTTGCTTTGAAACCACTGCTTTGATGTTTAGCATTAGCTAGGAAAATATCCCCCTTTATTTAGATGAACACTTGTGGCCAGCATCATGCTTTGCATTGAATTGTACCATTGAAAGCATTTGGTATTTATCTTTAGTCTTATCTTCAGACTACTATTGCCACTGTTTACCACATTTGCAACAGACCTGACAATGCAGTGTAACCAATTAAAACATCAATGGCAAATCTGATCAATACCAGGTCTCTCTTTGTTAATCATTTGTCCCAGATCTTCGCAGGCTAAACGCAGTGAGGTTGTGAAAGGCTTAATGGAGAAGAAAGCAGTGTTCATTTTTGTGCCCCTTGGCTCTCATTGAAAAGCACATAAACTGCAGTGTCAATGGGCATTGAGGGCACAGTAAATCTGGTCCTTTGTACTCTTTTGACAATGTGGTGCTTTACTAACTTTTTTTTCATTAAAAAAAGGAAAAACTAAGTACTTTAGCAGAGAATGGTTAAGAGAGAGACATTCATTACAGTACATAGGCCTACAAAGACATGCCAGAGATGTTTGCAGAGTCTACCAAAACCACAGCAAATAGAAGCCGGCTCGACGGTCCTCTCTTGACCGCAGCTATCTTTTGGGAGTTTCACGAGAAGGACGGCCTCATCCAATGGGAGCGCATCTCATGACAGGGAACTGGAGCAGAGCATGCAGGGTGACATCATAAGCAGTGGAAGCAGATGCGCAAGTCAGGAGGCGGCCATTTTAAGTGCATCCCACAGAATTCATGCGATTTCCTGTGTCCTGCTTTGTTCCCTCAGAAGTAATGACGACGTGGGCAAGGCGAAGGGCACAGCACTGGAATTCAGTAAAACTAGACTGCAGAAAAAGTCATTAAATACTCTGATTCATTGATTATGTCTGTGGGAAGGTTATTCTCATTTGCGTAGTTCACATTGATGCATTTAACTCTGATAGGCTCGCACACATCCTCCTCTTCTCCATTCTCTGTCTCACACACTCTCACTCAACCCCAAATTATGGAGGCCCTCCAAGAGCAAGCAATGCTTACAGCATTTCCCATAGTAGTCTTGCTATTCAGTGTAGTAGTAGCCTACTTCAATATTACGTCTTGCATTTAACTTCATCTGATGAAACGCTGCACATTTGAGTTTGAACAGCCATTTCTCCAGTTCTCCAGAGATATCCAGTTCGGGGGCCCCGCTCGCTGAAAGACAGAAAAATCTCCTCATCAGCTTAACTATAAGCAGTTACCTACAGATGGGAATGCCTGAAGGGAGAATCTGGTGACTGTCTGATGTGTGGCAAAAAGCCAGTGGCTCCTAAAACATATCCGTACCCTGTATATTACACAAAGAAAACAGACAGACAAAAAAAAATAAAGAAAGGAAAACAAATGGAAGCTCGTTCCATGACGTTGCTTAAAAATACACTCAGCTGAGCACATTATTTCACTGGGGTGTTGACGACTATCTACTGGGCACGGTGTATTCGACTCGACAGCTACAGAACTGACTCAAGCGGTATTAGGGTTTCTAACCGTCGCGTATTTGCCAGGCCGTCCAAATCTTTGGACTTCCCAAATTCGGGTTGCTGTTGGTTAGCAAGTACTACACACAGGTAAAAAATTCACATTCACCGACCCAGTATTCAGTAGTACCTTATTTTCAAAAAAGGACATGTCTTATGAGAAGACTTCCCACAAGCAAAGCTAAAAACTGACTGGCATGTTTACAGACACCAAATCAGATATCACAAAATTGTAAATATTGATTGAGGCAATCCGTTTTCGTGATCGTGACTGAAATACAGTTGCGCAGTCTCGTGACAGGAACTTTGTGAATAGTTCCCTTTCTGTCGTCTCCTAAAGAAACCATCATACAGCACCATCTGGAATTAGACCTTCGACGAATAAGCGTTCCGCAAATATGCAGACATCGCAGGTCCAGATCTGTCCGTCTGAGCAGATAAAGCCCTCGAGTCCGCCTGACGCCATTTTCTGGGGGTCTCCCTGCCCTTTGGCTTCTGGGACGTTTTTTTACAACATACTGTTCACACAAAAAACAGAGGAATGCTTGCGGGGTCAAGCAGTCGATAAACATCGTGCTCGTGTTCGGAGCGCGAGATAGCATCAAAGGACACAAACGTCTCATCGGTGACTGTAGCATCCAGATTATAAATAATCACAGTCTCGCAGGATTATGGCACAAAGACCCAAAAATGAGATAGAGAAAGATGATTTCAACACTACCAAGAGAGCAAAGAAGCAATTGTAGATTAAAACAGTTACAGTAAAAACAATATCAGACTGGCCAGCCTTTAACATATGTGCAAAGACTACCAGACTACCAGGACCACAGGTAAAGTCCGTAACTATATACTGTTGTAAAATACATTTATTTTCCATAATTGTTTTCAAATTTAGATCTTCAAGTCAGGGAGTCAGGAAATCCCCAGAACACAGGCTGTGCTGCATAATTTAGCATAATTTAAGCAAAGAAAATAAATATACATTTGAAACCACAGTGATTTGCTTTGTTTTCTTCAGAAATGAAGCCATATCTGATTTTTGCCGACAGGCTTGGCGTAAGGACGAGGTCCGCCTGCGAGGTTTGTGTAATGGAGGTTTGCTTGGCACTGGCAATGACAGGATGCAGGCTGTTTAGTGTGTGAGCATATTTGCATTGACTATAAAACGAATATACGTATATAGGGCTTTCAAATGAAGGTTGTGATTAATCTCAGTACTCCCTACAACAGTTAGAAATGTTTGTAAATCAAACCAAAATAAATGTAATTTCCTGTTTAGAAACATTTTCACAACTTAGCCAACATGGTTAGCTTACCCCCTGGAATCAATTTAGTTGGTCTTTTGATACGAGGAGCCAAATGACAAGCCCAAATATACCCCATATCCTTTCGAGGCAGAATCTCAGAAAATCTGAATACAGGAAAACAGTACGATGGAGCGTGTGATATGCAACACGCGAGCTAAATGCTGCTCCTGACCCAGCCTACCTTAGGGTAACCCATGATTGGCTGGCTGGTGTCTCTTTACTAGTCTTAATATGAACACATCCATGAAACACAACCCTGGACCTCTGAAATTGTTTTAACATTGCCTAAACCCATTTACGCAATGTCCGAAAACAAGTATAGCCAGGCAGTGACTGTTCAGGAGAAGAACACTACCGCTGAGTTCTCCCATTGTTACCGTTCCTCTGTGGAAACTCTCCTGAGAGTGTTTGTTTTAACTGCGGTTTATCCTGTCCCCATTACACCCACACAATACACATAGCACGGGCCTACATTCAGTTCTCATTAGTTCTTAACTTACTGCCTCACAATGAAATGCAAGAATTACCATCTTTTATCGTGGAATTTAGTACAGAATGTAAAGAGATAGAAAATGAGTGAGATAGATAAAAAAGTGAAAGTGTGTGTGTGTGTGTGTGTGTGTGAGACAGAGAGAAAGAGAAGACTGAGATAAGGAGCTTTGTCTGCTGATTGGCAAAACTGGCTCCAGCCTTGTTTTGGCTGCAGATTACAACACTATGGTTCAAAGTCCTGTACTTCCGGGCTCTGACAATGTTGCCGTCTCTCTCTCTCTGAAGACATTACTGTTAATCACGTCATTATATGTCTCTTCTCCCCAAGAGAACTACAGTGTGACTGAAGATCCTCTCTCTGTCCCGTCCCTTTACGTTGTACCTTCCGATCATTACTGCCAAATAGAAATCATAAGCTTATCTACAAGAAGTTCACCATTCATCTCAGTTAGTTTAATGGACAGGGAAAACGCATACATGGGTTCCATCTGAGAGTCTGCATGGAAGGTGCTAGAAGCAATCACATGCCATGTTTTAGGTACCGTGCATGCCGCATGCACCACCAGCTCTGCGGTTTTATTTCACTCAAAACACGACAATTACCCTCTACATTGCCACTCTGAAATTTTAAAAACTAGCTTAAAAAGACAGTAAAACGCATCTCCACTTAGCAAAATGATTCAAGCTTTCCACAGTAATTTTGAGATGATGCATATGTTGCGGTGATTCAGGTCAGTTCTGTGGCGCATAGCCTATACTGTACGGTTGAGAACTAGCGCCGCTTCAGTTGGAAGGGTTTACCTAAAAAAAAAAAAAAACTGACCCCCTTAAATAATTTGAGCTCAATAAAAGCGCTAATTATGAACTCCCTAACTTCGCATTACATAGAATTCTGAAATGCCTGCATTGTTTGCTTCAGATACCAAAGCAAACTCTGCGAGTTGTCCAACGGAAAAGGAATGACATTAAAGCAATTAACGGTATGCTGTAATTCCTCTGCGCTCACAATGATGACATTCAAGGGAGCGGCAACAGCGATGCCAGCGGTGCATTTAAGCGTGGCGTGAACGGTATGAACGCGTTTCTGTTCCACTGACCGAGCCGGCGCTGATGGGAAGGGGGGGTTGGGGGTCAGAGGTCGTCTCGCGCGTCCTCTCACTGAACTCGGCGCGGTGTGCCGCTGCGCTCGCCGGCCGAGTGGGATAACCCGACCTAATGAGAGAGGGGGGCTGTGGCTCCGTGCGTTCGCCGTGTCAAACTGATTGCGCTTCATTGCGACGCTCTTCCCAGCGATCTTCTCAGTTTTATCTGCTCGACGGGCCACCAAGCCCCGCCCAAGACCTGCCCGCCGGCTTTCGCTCTTGGTGCGGCCGACAAACAGGCGGGGGCACAGAACTGCATTGTGGGTACCTCTTCCGCGTCTCAACTCTTTCGGTGCCCGGTCCCTCTCCTCGTACACGAGGTCTCGTCTGCTGAAAGGCACCTTCGCCCACACCATCCTCAGTTTGGTTCAGCGGTTTTTCTCCAAATACGGAGCCCACAAGTAACACCGCGGCCCCAGAGTTCTCTCACTCCCCTGCCAGTGTGGTTTAAGGCTTCAATAACTGTAAATTTGAAAAACGATTAAATAAATTATAATGCCTTGGGTCACGTGACCGCTCTGTTCAGATGTGTTTATAAATAACCGGAGGTGGTCTTGGCTGAAGCTTCCTGGTAAGCAAACTCAAAGCGGTGACAAACATGGGTTTTACTGTGATGGGACGGTGATGATCCTGTATGTGAGGTGTTCAGCGTTCCTTAGCAACAGACACTGCAGTATTGACTCATCGATTTGAACCAATCAGAGAGAGAAAACCATTTGATTTACTGAGGCAACTCAGTGATTGACAGCTCAGGCTTCCTATTTGGAAGGACAGATGTTGCATAGTTATTAAAGGGCTTTTCTTTAAATGAAATCATCATTTCTAAAAAATGTAAATATAAAATTTGAAAATGAAAAATACAAACATATTAGTTGACAAGTCTGCTCTGAGTAAAGAGTAACACTTTATTAGGAGCAGGTCTTATATTATGCATATAGGTCTTCTATAGCATTCATGATAAGTTTTGAAGTGCTACATGTTGCATCATAAACACCGTCATCGGTATACATGAATATTATAGTCATCTTATACCAAATGGTTTTGCATAATATGTTTTGTCATTAGTATCACAATGTCCAGCATTTCAGTTCTAATTTGGTCATAAGGTTTATGTATGCTTATGTTAAGGGTTATGCTATTCTTAGAGGTAATACAGGTGTTATGAACACACCCACTTCAAATAAAGTGCAACCAAGTAAAGTAAAATGGCTCCTGTGGGCATATGCGCTAGTGATTACTGGCCACAAGTTTTGCATGAGGAGTAGCTCCAAACCCTGAAATGCAACTGCAATCATTTTGATACCGTAAAAATCTGCATTCTTGCTCTGCTTCAGAACAGTCCCACTGACAGGCCTGGGTGGCTGCTCATCGCTGCCACCCACAGGACAAACAAAGGACACGTTTTTAGCAGCAGGAGCCAAAACGTCTCTTCAGTCACACTGACATGGAGAATGACTGCAATGGTAAAAACGATAAAAAAAACGTGTCCTACAGGTTTTTAGCAAGAATTTATGAGGCTTACATTTTCTAAGATGCTATGCCTTAAAGCACCTGCCAAATACCTAAATGGCTTGCAAAGGAGTATTAAATATTCTAACAGAGGTTTGTGTGCATATAAACTAATTTTCCATCAAAAAAGTATACTTTTCAGAATAATTATGAGGGGAAATATACTCACTAAATAAACAATAGATGTGGCAGTTGGCCTTACATTGGCAGTTATAGGGCATTCTGGGGTTTGTGGTTCAAAGCAAGAAAATGCACCTCACGTAACTCCAATAAAGCTTTTGCACTCAGTCTTTGATAGCAAGACTTATTCCCAAGGACTGGACCGTGAGCCGTCTACATCTGCTTTGGGCAAGCAGTGTTTTCAGGCTGTAATGTGAGGACAGGGTGCTGGGGTCAGATAAACCTCATGACTAGGATCAGATGAACTGCACGTCGTATACAATGTGGCCATGATTTGTGCACATTCCAGCCTCCAGACCCAAGGTGAAATTCTCTACCGGAGAGTGACACTGTCTCCACAAGGGGAGGGCACTATGAGCTGAAGAAGATTTTGAACTGTTCAATACTGTAAAATACACTCGCACAAATGCGCACACACGTACTTCTAACTTTAAATCATTAGTTAGATTGCAGCCTTCTCTCAGACAATTTTCTGTGTAACTATTTTGATATCATAAAATTCATTACAAACATCGACACACCAGTATAAAACACAAAAATATGTCACTGAGTCTCTGAACAGCAGAGTACAGCACCACTCAGGAAACTGGTCCAGTAACTATATTTTACCCTTGAGCAATGCACATAACCTACCTTTACTCTGTAAATATTCAGCTGCGCAAATAGATGCGAAGATGAATGTACATGATATGCTGAGCAAATAAGTAATTGAATGTAATGATATCGTAACTGTAACATTCTCCATTCTCCATTTGCCCTTTGACCTCTGACTATGGCGGTCTGCTTTACGTGGAGCAGCAGGTGGTTCCTCCGCTGGTAAAATGGCCATTTTGTGCTTTTTAAAAAAATATTTTATTTATTTTCTTTAAACAAGTGGAAGGACGGTCTACAGCAGATCTCAAACTGTAGGACACCAGCGTGTTCAGTGGGTTTTCAGCATTTTAGCGCTTAATTTAATAGTTTAACCGGCTAAAGAGCCCACATACCTTGTTTCCAAGGCAGCTGGTTGAAAGGAAAGTACAAAAACCTGCAGACACTGTACTTATTGAAACACATTGAACCATTGAGCCTGGTACAGCATGGAAGCCATTTTGTCTTTCGAGTCCTCAATTCCGGCCCTGAGCCACAGAGTATGCCGGATTTCATTTGGCCTACAAATCAACCAAAAAAAGAAAAGAAAAGTGCAATAAATTGCATTTATTGTTGAAATAAATTATGATTAACAGTGAAAACCAGCACAACCTATCCCCAGGACCAGGGTTAACCATCACAGAGTTACAGTAATGAAGTTTAGCAAATGACATCCCTTTTAAATTTATGGTTATTTTTTCACTTTTTTTAGACCCACCTTCCATCTTACCAACTCCCACCCCTTGTTTAATGGACCAGTAAGACTGTGATTAGTAAGTTACAGTTCCCAAGGAGGTCAAAAGCTTTATTTGAAAGCTGGGGCTAAAATAAGTCTCTCCCTCACAGACATGTTTAAGTAATATTCGGAAGACCGGCAAAGTGCATTCCTCAGAAAATGAAACGGATTGGGCTCGGATCTGGTTAGCCTAGCGGAAGCGGGCCACATCCAAGCTACAAAAACTCTCATTCACGGCAATATTGTTCCATATATTTAGGTATGTAATCCTCTGGGAATTCTGG
The DNA here is from genome assembly GCA_029718625.1 of Synaphobranchus kaupii. NCBI lineage: Eukaryota > Metazoa > Chordata > Actinopteri > Anguilliformes > Synaphobranchidae > Synaphobranchus > Synaphobranchus kaupii. The sequence goes on from CM056394.1 coordinate 14,428,865, forward strand.
GAACAAGCAGCGGCTCTCAAAGGCCCCCTGGCTGCGTGTACGATGACGGGGGCTTATTGAAATGAAGTGGGGCCCCGGGGCCCAGTGACAGGGGCTATTTGTTCAGAGAGCAGTGGGGCACTGGCTAACCTTTGATGGGCCTGCATCTCTTCAGGACACCCTCTGCCAGGGTACCACCACACCCGTAGGTTTCAGCCATCTCCCAGCAACAGCCAGACCCCACATATCTTTGTTTTTCTGGGGGGGGGGGGGGGAGTGACCCTTGACATGTGTCAATCACTTGCTTAGTGGCCTATAGCAGCTAGCTAAGCCCATTCCACATCAAAACACGGCCAAAATCAGTGAGATAATATTTTGGAACTGCGGTACAATAAAGCGTAGGATCTGAGGGCGTAAATAAATATTTTACATAATAATACCAAGAACTGATTTCAATTTCACATCTGACATATTTCTTTCATTTACAAATGAAAATATTTTTTTTACAAAATAGTTTTTCCAAGATATTTGTATGACAGCACCCTCTCTTGCAACACTCTTGTTTCTCGTTTACGGTTTGAATAAATTTTTTTTTTTTTTTTTTTTTTTTTTTGCCCTATATTGATGCTATATATACACCTTGATGAATTATATCCTCTGGGTCCCTCATCAAGTTTTCCCAATCTTTCAAATCGATGAGCCATATCAACGGCTGATTTAGGAATGACTTTACACCTAGTAGGGAGTTGGTGTAAATTCTAAGTTGCATCTTAACTCTACGTCGGAACTAACCATGTGTACATGGTTTAAATTATTGGGTAACCAATGCATTTACGTTCAACCTAGCCTGTGTTTGAATTTAACAGGTACAACGGGCTACTGGTGAACAGACACCTCTCTGTGAAATCAAAGTAACACCAGAAGAATGCTTTTTCCCCTCTTCAGCAAACAATGAAAAACATAATCAAACAAAAGTTATGGAAATAAAGCATTTGTTTTTGCTCAACGGTTTTTACAAAAAGCTCTGCCAAAGAGGCGAAATGTCTCTGATTACATCCAACTCAGATATGTTTATGACATAAATTGCTCATGAAATAAATACATAGTTTTGACCTTAAAAGAAAATACTGTCACCAACCAACACTGACTGCATGGATTCTGTTCACATCAGTCTCATTCAAACTTTAAAACACAGATTTTTGATTACAAAGTCACAATCCTGTCTATAAATTACACCCAAGCTTACACACAACTACAAATACAGCATGCACTTGTGCATGCACGCACGCAGTTCAGTTAAGAACATTCTAATCACATGTGATCTTACACCTTAAAGGGTTAAAGGCTAATTAAACACGCTCTCTGCAGCTGCTCAGCATTGGTCAACCCTGTGGAAGGTTCTGTCATGAGGGAGGGCTACAACGCTTCGTTCCCCCTGCGAACAACTAAATATATGACCTGGATTCAATCAACATGTGTCCTTAATGTTGACTTACAAATAAATGTGCTATTTTTCACACAAAAAAAGAAGAAGTTTGTGGCAAGTATAAATTCTTAGTATTTGCATTTAATTTGAGTCAGATTTCATGCCAAATGTTAACTGATAACTGCATTTTCGGAATTATCTGAAAAAATAAATAATAATAATAATTAGATAAATGTTCATTTGTCAGACCCTCTTATGCAGAGCAACCTACAATACTATGTATAAATAACCTTTTTATAAAAAAATTATAATCCTGTCATAGCTGATTAAACAAGGGTAAACAAGCACACATGCATGCTTACACACGCACGCAGACACCATGTCTGCTTGGCTCGCGGATGTTGTGATAGATCTCAGTCAGGATCTCCGCAGGTCATCTCCTCAGCCCTCCAAAAACAAACGTGTTTGTCCAGAGCACCACGCCCAGTCCTGCTCTCCCCACACAAAACAGCAACCTCAGGCTAAGGCTTCATTCTCTGCTGCCAGCCAGCGCACCAAACCCTCCAAATGTTGCGGTCAGTTACACATGATCCACAAATGCCCTCTATCGTTTTGAATTATTTATTTTTTTCATTTTATTTATAAATAACTGAAAACTTCAAAAAGTGCCTAAATACAAAATCTAAATGCATACACTAACACTACTGGTCAAAAGTTTTAATACACCCACAATTTTCAACCAGAGATAAAATAAGAAATGCCTTTTAAAATTAAAATAAATAAATGATCTAAATCTTAGATTAATAAAAATAGCCACATTCTGCAGTAATAACTGCTTAGTATATTCATGCCATTTTTCTACAAGGGCAGTCTTATGGTTCTTAATAAAGTATTCATTTTTAATATTTGGTTGCATATCCTTTGCATGCCATGACTTTCTGATGTCTGTGACCCAACAACCATCTTATTTTCTGGTACTCTTATAAGCGATACTATAACATCTCTGCATTTGAAGGGGATGGGACTAGATTTAGCTGTAAATTATGCTGGAACTGTATGGAATACATGGTTGGTAAAATGGCTAAGTCATCATGGGTCTGAGGTATCAAATGAGTCTCAAATCATCACTCTGCTGTCAGATATACAGAAGATATGGATGGGTCACTTTAAGGGTGGTTTCTCCTGATACATTTTCCTATTGAACTCTATGGAAAAATAAGTCAGTTTAACCGATACCAGACTGGGGCCCATCCACACACTGGAACAGGACCTTTACAGATACCAGACTGGGGCCCATCCACACACTGGAACAGAACCTTTACAGATACCAGACTGGGGCCCATCCACACACTGGAACAGGACCTTTACAAATACCAGACTTGGGCCCATCCACACACTGGAACAGAACCTTTACAGATACCAGACTGGGGCCCATCCACACACTAGAACAGAACCTTTACAGATACCAGACTGGGGCCCATCCACACACTGGAATAGTGCATTAACCGGATGAACCACCCAGCAGCCCCGACTGTTTTTTTAGGAATCCCACACAAACGCGTATCTCCACTGATGGAATGAAAAATCTGAGGGCTGAACATCAGGCACTTTTTAAAAAAAGACGCCTGTCGCTCGCTCGCCCACCCCGCTCGCTCGCTGACTCTGCGTGGAGCTAAGAATGGAGCCGGCCCACCGCCGGCCCACCGCCGGCCAGCAGCCTGCTTCAAAGCGCCCGGCCTTCCCGGGGACCGTCTCATCTAAAACACGTCCTCGCGGGGGCCAAACAAAGAGACGACTCTGTCCGCCTCACGCGGTCAGGTAGAGACCACCCGGGATGAGGGGGAAGGGGGGGGGGGGGGGGAAAGATAGCATCCGAGGTTTGACAGTGAGGATGCGTTTGAAGAGCATAAAGGCCGAATTATGCTTGGGCGTAACTGAAAAAATATAGCCGGGAGTAACTGAATTACTGGCATTGTAAGGGGTAAACTCAGCTGGGTTTATTGGAGGGGAAAAATCACGAGTCATAATGAAAAACTGCTTCATGTATGAACTACAGACGTCAATTACAACCCAGATATTACATCTGCCAACCTTCCAATCAGCAATGTCTGATAAAAAATAAATTTAAAAAAACCTGGGAAAAAAGGAGTTTGTAGTATAAGTTAGTTTGTCGAGCTCAGAGGCTACCTGAACAAACCAACTTGTTTTATTGAATTTTTATTTAAATCCAAAATAAAGGTGTGGCCAGAAATTCACAAGGAACCGTTACTATGGTGAGGAAATGCACAGAGCGCCATTAAGTGCAGTCAGCCATCACCGTGTGCATTCAGTAACGTCTTACACTTGTCTATATATCCTAGGGTGATCCAAGCCCCTCCGACTATGAATAGCAGGCCAGAGCCGAAACTGAATTTTGACAGAGGATCGCATTGCTTTTAATGCGGAGCACACTGAAGGCCAGAGCAGGCTGAAAGCCTCAATTACCAACACCATCACTGCCAAACAAGTCCCGTCGTGCTGCAGCAGATTCTCATATACTTTTTTTACCAGTTCTGAGTTAATAACTCAGCCGCTGGCAAAGGTCAGCGTGTGTGTTAAGAAACTGTCTGTTGGCGTTCCCTTGAAAGGGCTGCTTCTCCGCTATTCAGTCAGCGGCAGGAATCCGAGAAGGTCAAAGCTCCCTTTATGTGATGAATGTCATACAGCTATTAAAACAAGTTCACTCCTGAGGAGGTAAAGGACCCCCGACTCGACTGGAGCAGTGCTGTGTGTGTGTGTGTGTGTGTGTGTGTGTCTCTGTGTGTGTGTCCATAATGTTTTTACGTTGCGCTTCAGGCATCCTACTAGTCTCCATTTTAACTTGACAATATTTCTTTATTTTATGTTTGTTCTATTCACAAAATATGTACTTTAGTTCTTCATTTTTACACAAATGACAGGAGGAATTTGATTAGTTGAAACTGTAGATGAGTAGACGGAACTGTGGATGAGGTTTGAAATGTTTACATGTCGTGAGATCATTCATCCGTAGTGTACCACATGCTTATTTTGAACAGTCATGTCAATTCCATAGCAATTCATCAAGCCAGTCCTTTCATTCAGGCTGCACTTTCATACACAAACGCACACACACGCACACCATTCTTGGCTTTGACACACAGAAAAGGAAAGCTAAATTGAACCCGAGCACCTCCCGAAACAGGGAATCCCCAGCGCCCACGGTGTGCTCTCAGACGCACTGCGGAACAGGGCCCGGCGCACGCACAGAGATGCGCAGCGAGGCTCATATTGAAACCGTGCACCCGCTCTGACACGGCTAGACATCCCCAGCAGGGTCCAGACCCTTGGGCCCCAGAGCAGACGGACAGAGGGGCCCCATCGGGACCCCGGTGGGAAAAGATCAGACCTCGGTCACCTACTGCTGGGGTCCCAGAACAACACCCCTGGATCCCCGGCTAAACAGGCCAACTCATTTAACCACTGGTCAGGTGACATTTAAAAGTTGTGTGAAATGCATATAAAATATGGAACAAATACAAATTTTTAAAAAAGTTATACGTTGAAATATGGAAGCTTAGTTGTAACTTGTAAGTAAATTTGTATCAAATTCAACTGTGTATGTATTCTTAGGTGTATTTTGGGGGGGAAAGGCATGCTTGTTTAAAATCTGGAAAAAATAAATATATATACAGTATATTTAAAGCAATTTAGATATTTTAACAGATATCGTTTATGAATAGACTCCAAAATAACATTCTGCATCTAGTAAGTAAAATTTATTTAATATAGCACCTCTCAGACAGTCACAAAGTGGTTCACAGAGGTAAAAAACACAGAAAACAGTTAACATCAGAAGCATCAAAAGCACAATAAATAAACAGGACATAAGCATAAAAGCACAAACACATCAGCATCTGAATAGCTACTGGCTCATATGACCAGTATCACTTGCTCAACTTAACACATAGCTGTAGCTACTGTAATGCGTCTCTGTTGTGTTTGTTATTTTATTTATAATCCACAGTTTACATCAGTGCACTGGCCCGAGGTAGGCTACTACACAATACCTCTCTTCAGTAAAGCTACGCATTTAGGGCTTGGACCTTCGTGCAGTTACGGCAGACACTTTGTTCGTAGACATATTCAATAAACACATAGGATCATCTTCAAAGAGTTTGCATATCGCATGCAAATGTCAGCATTTATTGAAACCAGGGGATCAGCGCATTGAATGAAGAACTCATTTGCTGCTTTTTGAAGTCATAGTGGCCAGGGTTCAGTCAAAGAGCATTATCCCGGGCGGCCCGTCTCTGCTCTATAGACAAACAAACCCCTCTCTTTTTGATGAAGAGTATGAGTATAATGATCTTCTCCTTCTCCTGCCTGGCCAAACAAAGCCCTACTCAATAGCCTTTTCATTTCTTTGAGACCATTTATGTGGCTCTCTCTTTCCTGCTGTCGCCTATCATAACAGGAATACATATTTTATTTCAGAAAGACAGATGACAGCAAAGCAAACAGAAGGGGGAAAAACATAATTATCAGGGACACGCACCCATAAAGTATAAATTTTCTGCCTTGAAATGTTAATGTGTGGAAAGTGTCTTTATAACATCGGAAGAATTAGGAAACAAGGAGATATACTGGGACAAAGCAAGTTGTTGCAATTTCTCAAGGTCAAGATTTGGGCATTCGAGTGGTTCGGTCAGTTAAGGCGGTTAACATGAGCATGCTGGATCCACATAACTTCTTATATAGTTCTGTGGCTGGATCTAACAGCTGAGATGAACCAGGTTTTAGCATGTGATAGACAGGAAGTGACATCATTGCATATATTTACATCATGCCATTTAGCAGGCACTCTGATCCAGTTTACTTTTTAAAGATTTTTTTTAAATTTTTTTTTACAAATTTAGGGAAATGACCTTGGTCAATTGTACACGAGCAAAGTTTTTGTTCAGTTAAAGGAAAACTATCCCAAACTGTAAAATCTGTTGAGTTTTGTGAAATAAAAAAAATTCACTAAAAGGAAGAACAGTCAAAGATGGAGTATGCAACCCTCAACTGTCGCATTTGTCGGAACATTTCAGTCATAATACCCCATGGCCCTGCCCACCCCACTGCTTCCACAGTTTTATAGATACGATTGCAGGATTACAGACTGGCATAGCTAACGTTATAATATAAATGTCAGCTACAAGAGTCCAGGTAAAACAACGTAATCTTTTCTGTTCTTGCAGAGTTGTTGCATCAGTTTGTGCAGCGTTAGTCTGAACCAGGCAGTATCTGGCTACAGCTGGCATGCATGGTTATAGCCAAGTAGCCGGTTCTAGCTAACTCAATCTATACGACAACGTTAGCAAACATTTACTTCCAAGAACTCGCTGCAACGTTATCAATAATAGCAACCTAGCTACTATTCATTAGGTAATTACAATTGGCTGACAAACAAAGTCCAGGAAAATTAGTGTAACATGTTTTGCGGTCTCCCTCAGTGATGAGGGAATATGAACGGTTCCTGCAGTAGTAAATTGGATAATTGCGGAACGGGATTGAACGATTGAATGAGTGGTTGGTACTCATGGGAGAATTGATTGATTGAAGAAGGGACGCAAGGGGCTGGGTTTCCTGATGGAATAAATAGAGTGCAACTGGGGTGAGAGAGGAGAATTGACAGAGGGCGAGTGAGAGAGAGTGGCTTGCCTCTGAGCTCCTGAAATGTTTGGCGGTGTATTTTCTTTTGGTTTATTAAGTTTGGTTACCCACGGACGAGCATAGTCCTCTGTCAGTCATTGATGTGTACAAATTTTGTATCAATAAAAATCTTTTTACCTAGTTCACCTTTTCTTTTATCCCGTTTAATTTTTGTTTGAGAGCTGGGCAGAATACACTATGAATAGCTACCCAGTGGCACAATGGACTGATGTTGCATAAGGAACGTTTATCTAAATGTTGACATCAGTTAATGTGGTTCAAGTGTCATGTGGTTCACATGTGATTACTGTGGTGTGTGTGTGTGTGTGTGTGGGTAAATTTAACATTATTGAGAGCAAAAACCAAACTCATTTCTGCTTGAAATATGCACTGGCACTTCTGCAGGTACGTTTGGATTTATAACTCCAAGAGCACCAATAAAATTGACCCTCATGGCCACTGCTATTGAAATTTAGTGAAAACAGATTCAACGCCGCACTGGTATGTGAGCCAACCTTCAAACCCAGAGCTCCCAGGCTAATACAACCACTAACAGTAAGAGTCACTGGCCTTTGCATGTACATGTAAACCTACCACCTTCAAGCTCAAGATCAGCTCCATCCTTTTTTTTTTTTTTTTTGAACAAGCATTTGGGTAGGAGGACAAGGTCTTTTCTGTGATAGAGCGGGAGAACAAACCCATATCAAGAGAAGTGTATTTTGAAAGCACTGGTTTACTGCGGGACCCTGCAGCGGCCCGGTTATTTAAAGGAAAAAAAAAAAAAGAAAGCCTGCATTTATAGCATGTAGCGCTTTATACATAGCATATGTTCATTTATAAACATGGGCCTCTCCCGCTTCACAGGCTCAGCAGGGACATTTAATCTATTTTTACTTTCAGATTCTGGCTCCTCGACTTTAAAGGGAAAGATTTAATAGCTTAAGCTTCCTGCTGCCTGACTTACTCGCCAGTTTTGTGCAAGAAGGTTCCCCTCACATTCCCCTTGGCGGATCACCGGCGGGGGCTAAATTAAATAAACGGACCCGCAGAGGGACCGGGCTCTGCCACCAACGGCACCGCAGGAAACGGCAGGGGAGCGTGACCTGTGCTGAGAACGGCCCGGCGGTTCTGTCTGCCGGCGGGTCCGGGTGGCGGGAACCGCGGTCCCGTTAACCGATGAGCCCTCCGTTACGTTAACACGTTTAAACGAGCCGAGACTGTCAAAAGACTGAGGGCATGGAAATATGATTTTTTCCACACAGTGCCGAGCGGGTCAACCGTTTCCACTTGTTTGTTTTTCCCGCCTCCCTAAAGGAGAACGGTTTGGGGTGAGATTGAATGGTGAGAAATGGGGCTGCCCCGCCCACTGACTTTCAAATCAGGCACCCTGAAAAAAAAAGTCAGAGTGACTGCAGAACAGGAAGAAATAATTTTACGGTTTGTTAAAATAATAATGTAAATTACAACAATGCTTCATAGAAAAGGTCCATTACAGTCCATCATTGTATATGTGGAGGGGGGGGGGGGGGGGGGGGGGGGGGGTGCTCTAAAGAACACAGTGATCCTTGAATCATGAATGAATGGATGAGACTTGACATCCTTGAGGACTGTTACAAATTTGATGGGAACAGTCTAAGGCTTCAGCTGTTCAGTTATCCAGAATTATGGCACCGAAATCCATCACGTAAATTCTTCCCCTCTAATATGTTTTACATCAGCAGTCTGGTTATCTGCCATTTGCAATATATCATACTACAGGAAGCTATTGGGATTTATTTGTACTTTTGATGGCATACAACCATCAATTTTGTGAAAGCTAAAATATGCTTGTGTGTTCATATAAACTGAACATTTTGTGGTTTCCTGGTTCTGGGCTCAAAGTAAAATATTCAACGAATAGTCTTTCAAAGCTGTGTGTCCTTACTGCCTGTAAATTATAATGGCGTGCGGCACATTCTGTCTGTTTCTTGTGGTCGTGTTGTCTATAATATTAAAGGATGCCTTTCCACAGTGACCTTGAGGTCAGTAAAGTGTAAATGTTGAGATGAGCGAAGGTCATGCTAAAGGTTATCTTCATGACTGTGCAGTAAGTATATAAAAGGAAAATATTTCCCATATTCAATTTTGCAATATGTCATCTTTTGTCCTAACTGTAATACAAATGCAATGGTATATACATTTAGTAGATATAGTGAAGGAATTATTCAAGCTAAAAAGAAAAATATATACAGTATCTTTATTTGCCACTTCCTGCTTAGTTTTGAAACTAATCTCCCACAATGCTTTTCTCTCCTGCCTGCAGCAACAAAAAAAATGTGTTGCAGTCTGGGTAGAAAGAAAATAATGGATCACTGTCTTATATAAATTGAATGATATATGTATATGGAAGTCATTATTACAATGTGATTGTTTTTTTAAATTTTTTCCCCCAATCGTCACCAGCAGTATGCAGTCAAAGCTTTTAAATGTTATGAAAACAACAAATAAAAGAAAACAAGCATGATTAATATGCTTTTCACACCCTAGAGGAAGAAATAAAACAGACTGCAATGAAATGGTACATATCTACCATGAAACCATTGGACCCAATAATTAATCTCATGACCACCATCTTAGCAACAGTGTTTTTGTATGTTAGCTTAATGTTTTTCCCCACCAAACTTAGACTTCTGCAGTGTGTATGATCTGGGAGCCATCAAACAAATGACTCTGCCGAAAATCAGCAGTCTGAATCAACGGATATTTTCTTTGTCAACTGAAACCGCTCTCGAATGCCTTTGGTGGAGTAACGGACTATTCATCTGTAATACTGAGTGGAAAATGTCGGTTCTGTTTATATTTGTGCGTGTGTGGTGTGTGTATGGGGGAATATCATGAATCCATAAGTACACCCCACCAGTCAGAAAGTCTAAACAGCGTGCCAAAATAATGGTTTTGAGGAAAAATGAAAGCGCTGTAGAGTGGGGGCCCCCGGTAAAAGCACCGGCCCTTTTAACGTCTCCCCCGGATCCGTCCGCCCCTTCTTTGGGTGCGCCCCCTTCCTGTCAAAGGGGCACACCGAGCATCCTGCTATCTCACTGAGGTCAGGAAGCCAAAAAAGGAAGGGGGGAGCGGCGGTATGGAACTAATATCCCGCACGATGCCGGGAACAGATAAGGCCAGAGCAGGAAGGAGAGACCTCAGACCATGTCATCTCAAAGGAAACCACACTAGCATTCATGTTTAGAGAAAAAATGAGCAAGAAAGGAAAAATGACAAATGAGAAGCAAAATGAGTCCAAAATCACAGCAAATCCCAGAGTTTCAGTATACGTACAGTAAGCTTTGTTGCTGTGGGGCACAGAAGCAGTCCTTGTGTGGGTCACACTTTAGCAACCAAAACTGATTAACACGGGTCTGCACTTGTAGGTGAGAATGTCCAGAAACAGGTCCACTGCATACATTGAGCCCAATAATTAATCTAATCCCACACCCCCCTCCGTGGTTGTTTATAGGTTCTGATCGAGTCAACTGAGGCTCCAGGGTTCCCACCTCACGCTTGCAAAATTTTAATTTTATGATGAGACGGATAGTTCTAAGAGTTTCAACAAAGAGTAACAAATTATAAAGGAAATTCAATCCCTGCTGCCATGGTTCCGTGTCAGCAGTGATCATATTCCTCACTGAAACTTTGTCCATGATACGCCACAATCTCACCAAACCCCTCCTACAGAGGAAACCTGGAATTATCAAAATCCAAATCACAATTTAGGTTTAATGACTTGCCATGTTACAGGCCTGTGCCTCTTAGTTTAGTTCAGATTTTTTTATAAATAAAACAAATATATAAATATAATGTTCCTTAAGTGGACTAGGATATTCCCATGAAGACCACTATATATTAAGGGCTTGTTGTATAGATTGATTTTAGCACATCTTATGTGTGAGAGTACAAACAAGACATTAGTCTTTAAAAGCTAAACTTTTTATCTTTTTAAAAAAAAAATTTTTTTAACCTGAGCCTGTGAATGTCTTGTTCCAGAACATTCCACCAGATGTGTGCCGTCTGTCTTTTCAGCAAGAGATAATTAAGAACTATAGCAGTGTGCCGTGTGTGTCGTTGGAGAGGCAGAGCTCTCTGCTGCAGTTCTCAGTCCTGACAGGGGATGAAAGGTGGGTCAAAGTTAAAGGATACAGCGGTCATAAACCCCCCAGCTCCCCTCCCATGTCAAACTTGACCTTTGCCAGAGTTAAACTCTGCTGTGTTTACCATGGTAAGCTCAAGAAATCCTCTTTATTTGGCCCTGCAGGAGACTAGGCTCCAATCCAACGGTGCCGCAAACGCGGAGGAGAGACAGTGAAGGTCACGCCTCGGCGGCTAAACTGACAATTAAAGTGCCGGTCAGCAAGAGCGTTGCTTGACCTGTGACATTCCTCAAAGCATTGTGCACCAGGACCTCACCTCAGGCAGGCCTAGGAGCTTAGTAATGGTTGTGGACCCAGCCAAATAAAAGGAGTAACGCTTATGTACCGTATTTGTTGAGTTATAGGACACTCCCAAAGTGTGAACATCTTCTAAATAGAAAAGACAACCCTAAATTATAGTTGCTGTATCAAAACATTTAAAAATTTGGTCTGGGAAAACAGACATCGTTTGTGCATATGCAGACTAAGAACACCAGGACATTTGTTTCGAAACAATGATTTTACAACATCGAACTGGACAGAGGCCCATTTCCTCATATTTATAATCAACAGACAACGAGGATTTCAATGTATTTGACGTTAACAAAAACTTTCTTGCACACTTAGCCTCGGCATGGCGGACATTTTGGGCAGTAAGCGCAGTGTCCCTTCACACAGCTGCTTGTGGTCTCTCTCACACTGGTAAATGTTTGGGGTCACGTTTCTTGAGGACAAGACACATAAAAGGGGGGGGGGGGGGGGAGCATGAGCTTGCACAAGGTCAAAGGTCAGAATTAATTAACTTAATTTCTGTGTCTTAGACGTGTCGGTTTCCCTCACTTTTTTCCCTGTTTTGCCTTGTTACCCCTAATGGCCACCTAAACTCAGCGTAAGGATACCCCATTGTAACTGGATGCTTTGGTCATTTTCATGAGATTAATTTGTGGCTTCATTTATCAATTAAAAACAGATGTTTCTTGTTAAAGGGCATTTACTGTATAGCTCTAAATGTATGCCCTCCGACGTGTAGCTCAAGCACGGTTGAGGTTTGGTTTTTCTGTATTTTTAATTTAACTTCCTTAGCCTATGCCTATTAAAGAGGGAACTTAAGTTTGAGTCAGGTATATACAAAAATGGCATTTTCAGTCAGGAAAAAACACTGAGCACCATTCCGAAATATCAAGCATCATGCGGTGCGTGTGGTTCTTAAAATAGCATTTCTGTGGCGTTCCTCGATAGACCCGCTTAGTTACAAGAAGGCCTTCATTTACAGTATGTGCCTGCAATGCAGAGAGGGCTGGTTGAGGGCACATCTCTCACTGTGTTGACTCTGGTGGAGAGAGCTGGCAGACTTTTAGGCTCTAGATGAAGACACAAACCTGACCCCGTCCCCCCACAACCCCCAGTCTGAGGTCATGGGGTCAGTGGAGATTATCTAATGGCTGATGCTGTGGCGACTCATGTCAATGTCGGTTTTGATAACCAAAAGTTTCAGGCCGGAACCTCACGTCACATTCCCGCAATATCCCTATTCGCTGACTGGCGTTTGTTCAATTCTTCACACACTTTATATGGAGTAATGTGTGAACATTGAAATAACGTTAAAACCACTCGTACTAAAAATATGAACAGATGCAACCCAGTGTCACAAGATGGCGTAACACATTTACTTCAGAGAAACTGCATTCATCTGAGGCAAAACTTCAATTTTCTTATGAACATCAAAATCCTTGTAAACATCCTTTTAAAAGACCCTTTTGGGGTCCTGAGTATTATTCTCGACTTGCATACTTGTATACGGTCCAGGTGCATAAATCATGGTTTTATTTTAATTTGAAAAATTGTAACAATTTGAGCCTAAATAAAACAGTGCATAAACTGAAAGTTGATTTTATCTGACCCTCAAATAAAAATGGATATGCTTTCTGTAAATATTAATCTGTATTGCATTATATAAAAATTCCTCATTAAACCAAAAGGTAGACCCCCAAGGTAACCCTATCTACGATTGGATTCAAGAACTGGGTAGTTGTGGTCCAATAAGATAAAGGTAAATTAAATGTCTTCCAGTTTGTTTCTGTCTCCAGTATCATGAGACAAATAAGTTCATGGGCCCAAAAAAAACAGGAAAATACAAGAGACCAAACAAAACAAGAGTTTGAGTGATTCATTGATTAGATATGTTTGTAAATGCTGTAGTTCCAGGATTAGCCACAAGGGGGCATGAGTGCCATAACTTCCACAATCTTCAGTTGCAGGAGACTTTTTAAGGATGTTAGAACTGGTGGGCAATTTGTTGGCAGGTTGAAGAAGGGTGGGAATTTGGGTAGGACACTGAGAAACCCTGTAATCTTTGATCAATGCCATGGTACCTTTTAATGACCACACACAGTGAGGCATCATGACTGTAGCTTAGCATCTCCCGCCACACAATGCCACCGTCACTGCACTGGGATTAATTTGTATCATAGGAAAGATCACCCCCCTACTGGCCTACTGGCACCTGCACAAACCTAGATCTCCCAGGTCTCTCATCCAGTGCACACAACTGAGTTTCCCACCTGAGACTCAGCTGATCAATCAGCACCTGACTTCATTACAGTGCTCACTCATTACAGTTGCTGAATTAGCAGATATGCCATTTCCAGATATGGCAAAATCTATAGTGACTAAACTACATCTGCCCCTCATATCATTACTTCCATAACTGATACAAAAAAAAAAATGTTTTGTTATGTGCTTAACAAGGAATGCTCAGAAATGCTGGCAGCATGTAAGAAACCAGTTCAGAAAAATTAACATAAATGTGTTTTATATTGTAAATGCCAATACTGGTGCTCTATCGCTACCTGCTGGAGAGTAAATGAAATTAGATTTAGGATCACATTCACTTATCCTGAATCTCTTAGAGATACTGCAGAGCCTTTTCTAAGGCCTTTTTTACCGCTTCAATTTGAACTGGAACTCGTGAGTAGGTGTGGTCATATGACGATGATGTAGTCATATTATGAATATTCATACGGTCAAGAAAGGGCAAACCCAATGGCAGACTTAGATGTAACGATTGCCTGCGTCTGTGTCGTTCAACGTGCTGTTTAGATATTCACAAGCAGTATTCCAAGAAGCTTCTTATACCGTGTGATAGCATTAAATACTGCGATGCATGTTGTCGTCTTTACAAAGTCCCTTTAGACATTAAAGAAGATGAGGACTCACCTAGCACACATGCCAGCAGGGGCGATGCAAACATTGTGGTGGTTATCTGGTCAGTGATGTCGGCCATCAATGTTTCATACAACACACCCCGCCAAACGACCCGACAGAGAAATACATTTTCTATGATTTTGAAACACGCCACCATGACGGTCGTCATGAAGCCAACTTTGGAAGTGCCATTACTTTTGACAACAAGCAGTGGTACGTGTCAGGTTCTGCATGCGTAATGCAGTTTATACAACACTTTAGATCGAAACGCTATCGACATTACACATTCATAGCTCATAACGCCTCTGGTTTTGACAGTTCTCGTATTACAGTACTTCACGCAGCAGGGGATTACACCAACTCTGACTATGCGTGGCAGTAGTGTGATACTGATGTATGACAAAACCTTTAAACAGTGGATAGACTCGTTCAGCTTCATCCCAATGCGTCTAGCTAAGACCCCAGAGGCATTAAGTTTTAAGGATGTGGAAAAAAGCTATTTCCCACACCGGTTCAACACCAGGGAAAATGAGTATTATCTAGTGTATCCATTTTTAAAGACAAAAAACATGTATTTCTTTAATTTGTTACAGTATCAGCCATGCTAATTTTAAATATATCCTTTGTTTTTCACCATACGTTAATTCGCCTTTTTTTAAAAGTCACAACACTGTCTACACCAAAAAGTCCTACAAATCTCTACAAAATCCGCTTATTATTTAATATTTTCTCGTCTCCACCAAAAAAGGACTACAAATCCCTACAAAACTCATTCGGACACACATGACAGGTCGTAAATCAAAAGTTCAGACACACCCCTTTGTTTTGGTACTTGGAGGTGTGACGTAGGTAATTAAAGGTGTGAAATATGCAAATTAGTGGGCGATTCAGGGGGGGTCAAAAACATATATTATTAACATATATACATATACAGGGTTAACATGTATACTACTAATGCCTGCATGGAATTGAAGGTGCAGGAAACCTCAAAAACGACGAAGGCTTTCCTCATTGATAGCTTTGCAATGACGGCCATTTAGCAGGGCAAGTCGAAGGGTCTGAGAAAGGTGAAATTCTAGCTCAGTTTTCACTGTCAGTAATGGTTATATTTCGTATAGGTTAAGTAACATTTTCCTTGTTTTGTTTCAGCTTGAACCAGACACATGCCACATACTCCTTGGTGCAGTTAATGAAAACCACCACTGGACATTAGTGGGAAGACCTAAGGCTGCATGATGTGAAATGATAATGAACATATTTTGTTTGTCAAAAACCTATATTGTTTTGGCAACTGAGAAGGGCGTTGTACCTAGACCCATTTGGAGCTCTGCCTGTGGCTATAGAGAAATGTAAAAATGCGACCAGGTAAGATTAATTGTAATACAACATCTGACAACGTCGGTGGTGGGAAGATTCCATCTGACCACAGGATTTCTCCAGGGCATTTTTTTATTATTATTTTTTCCCTTATAATAATAATTCTCACACTGGACGTGTGGAACACTGGCACATCCTACACAGAAGGATTGGAAATCTTGTGGAGCCTTTGTCTGCAAATACATAGCCATGATGCGTCGGCCATCTTTACCTGCACCCACACTACAAATTTTCATTAATAATTTTCTTTTTTAGACTGAGTGCACCAGACATGATTGTGGATGTTGGTACCAGGTGGTACCAACCAGGGCGCAGGTGGAGGGACTATATTTGTTTCGTGTGGCATCTAATAACTGAATATATAAACTGGCAAAATCTCATAACACAGATAACGTGTGAACAAAGTAGTGTCACAAAGCACAACCACAGATTTTCCCCATGTCTTGTACATACAAGGTTTCTTTCATCAAGCTGATCCACAATTTGCCCAGTATACAGGGAGGCAATGTGTTTCCAACAGTCTAACTGCAATAATTGAGGATAGCTTTCAAGGAAAGATGGCCGCAGCATGCTTACACTGAGGGTTTTGTTCCAAGAAGTTTTTTTAATTTTTATATTTAACTAGAACATGCTTTTGATTATGATATGCTGAAAGCTGATAAATTACCGGTCCTATCCTCAAACGAGACAGAATTTTGTTCCATCAAACATTACAGAAGTAGCAAATGCATTTTTTGATACATACAAAACTGAAGAGAAAGTTCATGTGAGAGAAATGCCATTTGATTGATGACCATGGAGGTGATAAATATAATTATTAATAATTTTACTTTTATTATTATCTGGGGTGGGGTTGTTTCAATGGGTTGTATGGACATTGTAGATGATGCCTTATATTTTAATGGTGGTTGTAGTAAATGTTGGTAAAGGTTTTGTGAAGGTGGGGGGGATTATCATTTTGATGCCGTTTTCTTACGTACCTTCATGCAATGTTCACGTCAAATAAAATTAACTGAAAAAAATGAGTACCCTATTCTATAGGCTACCTCTGATGCTGTGAAAGGACTTCCTATTCACAAAGTCGACCTTGTGGTCTCCCAAGGGTGCATAGATGGGGGATGTGCGTGCAATCAATTGCACCTAACACCCTGGGGAATCCTATGACAGAACTGAACCACTTTCCATTTGCAACAGTTAACGCCATCCATTATTTATAATTCATATAGTTTACACTGTATGTACACTTGTCAGGCATATCTGCAATTTCATAGAAGCCCCGTTTTATAAACACAATGCGCAAATGGCCAGGGAACACTACAAATGCATTCACCAATTAAATTTAGACAAAGAACAACCTTGCGAACAGCATGGCAGTGTTCTTGTTCAAATGCTTGTTCAAATGCAACTGTTTGCGGTACAGCGAGCACCCCACTTCAACATGTAGTATTGTACACGTCGGGCTCAAGAAGCTTGCAACAGTACTGTATTCCATCCCTTGAGAATATATAGCTTTCATACAGCATATCCTTGGGGAAAGCCAGCTCTTGCTATGATTTCAACCAACTAGGCATGACCATTCCCCGACATCATTAATGTTCGGATCGGTTTCCGGCCCAGCACTATGGTAAAAGCTGACTTGGAGATGTCCACCAACCATTCCAACTGCATGAATGGCAGTGTTATGTTATAAAAAAATAAATGATGTTACGATGCATCCAAATGAGGGCATTTGTTCAAACCCTTTCCTTATTAGCCTCAGAGGGACATCGGTCTCATCATTCCTGGCGGAAATTCATTTCTCTGGGATTTTATTTTATGTTCAAATGGTGAAAGACTTGTAACTGATTTTTATTTTTTCTTTGTTGGCCATTATTACACAGGTTGAGCCCCCCAGGCTGTATGCCATTTTGAGGAATATGGTCTTTTGTAAGATTCTAAGTTGACATGATCCACTCAAACACTGGCAAAACAACCACGCCGCCGGCCGAATCAACCAACTTATCATAAATACAATGTAGGTTAAAACATAAGTGTAAGCAGTGACTCGTCGCCACTGAAAGGCATAGTATTCAATTGTAGAATAGCAGCTGGGAGTGATCAAGGCCTATTCCACCCAAGGAGACTAGATTAACAATACAATAGACTGGTTCCTGGTTAGACCACAGGAAGTTGAACCTTCAGACCCCTACTGATAGACATTTCTGTTTCCCAAAAAAGGGTATTTAAAGTCATACATTTCACAGAACAGGATTCAGATCAACTCTGCTGAATCCAGAGTGCATTGCTGTATCTCTGACAACTGCTGTTACGAAGAACAGCTTATATTGGCGAGCCAGCCAGGAGGTGATTTCAAGAAGCCTGAAGAAAACCAGAAGAACTTTTGGAGACGAGGTGACAAGAAACCCACAAATGGCGATTTCTTCAAGATAACTGGGACCAATAAAACTACTTGGTAAGAGATTCAGTTCCTTGTGTTTATGCTGGTTTTAAGTTATAGCAAAATCCCCCCCTGGTTAAAACGACCTGGACAAGAGAAACTTTGTTTACTTGGTAACTGACAGTAGGAGTTGTAGGCTAATTTTAATTCCAAAGTACTGGAATTAATTTTGGTAGCTAGGCCTAAAGTAACTGGTCTGTGGAATTAAAGGTGCCCAAAGTACTGGGACATTGATTGCTTACAAGTGATTCCTAAAGTAATTGGAATTGTAACTGGAATTTAAGTTGGATCCTAAAGTAACTGGATTGTGCCTGATGAAGTGTGGCACAGTTGTTGTAGGCCTAAAGTAACTGGTCAGTAGAATTAATGGTGCCTGAAATACTGGGACATTTAGTCTAAGAGTAATTCCTAAAGTAACTGGAATAGTTGAGTTGGCTGTGTCTGAAGCAGTGGAACAGGTGGTTTTATCCTAAAGTAACTGGGTAATTTGATGTTGTCCTTTTTCATTTGGTTCAGCTGTGCGTTAGCTGATTGAACTGTTTGTAGTGTAGTCACGGTTTAGTTTGCAGCATTACCGACCACTTGTTTACTTGCTTTGTGTTTCTAGGTCAGCTGCTAGTCTTTTGTGTTGCTAATCGCAAATAGATTCACCTGAGTGAATAAATAGCGTGTTTTGCATTCCTAGTTCAGAGTGCAAGCAGACCTGTGTTGTCAATCTACCGTCGGATAGGCTTAAGTATCGTCTTTTTCATTTGGTTCAGCTGTGCGTTAGCTGATTGAACTGTTTGTAGTGTAGTCACGGTTTAGTTAATGTAAATTGCAGCATTACCGACCACTTGTTTACTTGCTTTGTGTTTCTAGGTCAGCTGCGTCTTTTGTGTTGCTAATCGCAAATATTCACCTGAGTGAATTAGCCCTGCAAGCAGCTGAGTGCAATCGGGAAATTAGCAAGTAGTCTATAAGTTAAAGTAGAGGCTGCCGTGAAGACTGCCGTGAAGACGGCAGCCTCGTCGGTAATTTGAACAGTTTGTAATGACCCCCCCCCCACCTAACCTGTCTTCTCACCCCCTACCATGTGTCTAACCCCCATTCCTCTGTGCTCCATGCCTCGCTCCAGGAGGCCCAACCACCGCAGACGCTGTCCGGCTAACCTGGTCTACCCACCGCTGTCCTCTCATAAGGAATTCTCAGTGGTGGGTGGACTATGGAACTGCCGGTCAGCCGTCCAGAAAGCTGACTTCATCACTGCATATGCCAAGGTGAAGTCCCTCCACTTCCTGGCTCTCACTGAGACCTGGATCACTCCAGATAACACAGCCACTCCAGCTGCTCTCTCTGCTGGCTACTCCTTCTCCCACACCCCCAGGGCCTCAGGCAGAGGCGGGGGTACTGGTTTGCTCATTTCCACATCCTGGAAATTCTCTATTCCCTCTGTACCCTGCCTGAATATCTCCTCCTTTGAGTTTCATGCAGTCACTAACTCACCCATCTGCACTTAACATTGTTGTTCTCTATCGCCCCCCAGGTCCGCTCGGCGCTTTCCTGGATGAACTGGACACTCTCCTGAGCTCCTTCCCTGAGGATGGTACCCCAGTAATCCTACTGGGAGACTTCAACCTCCAACCAGACAGTGCCCAGCTATCCAGTGTCACCTCACTCCTCCAGTCCTTTGCCCTCACTCAGTCCCCATCGCCTGCCACCCACAATGGTGGTAACCAACTGGACCTTGTACTCACCAGGAGTTGCGCCACATCTGAACTCACGGTGACCCCCCTCCACGTATCGGACCATTTCTTTATCTCATTTTCTCTCTCCTGCCCACTCTCCCTCAAATCCGCTAACAACCCACCCGCTGTTATGTTCAGGAGAAATCTCCGCACCCTCTCTCACACCTCTCTCACTACTTCTGCTCTCTCTGCACTTCCTCCTCCTGCTACCTTTGCTAAAATGCCCATTGATGTTGCCACCTCTGTGTTTAACTCATGCCTCTCTCAGTCTCTCAACAAACTATGCCCTTTTGTCTCCAAACCAGCCCGACTATCACCCCCTTCCCCGTGGCTGACGGATTCTCTCAGATCCAGCAGAACCATGCTACGAGCCGCTGAGAGAAAGTGGAGGAAATCCAGATCCCCAGATGACCTGGCCTCCTACCACACTCTGCTGGCAGCCTTCACAGCTGCAACCACATCAGCTAAAACTTCATTTTTCCAGTCTAAAATTGATACATGTCTATCTAACCCACGTAAACCCTTTTCCACCTTCTCCTCCCTGCTCACCCCCCCTCCACCCTCCTCCCTCTCTGCAGATGACTTCCTGACCCACTTTGAGGGGAAGGTGGCTGCGATCCGGAACTCCTTCACGCATCCGGTGACACCCCACATCCCCCATACTGAACCCATCGCTACACTGTCGTCCTTCAAGACTCCGAAGGACTCCGATGTGCTCGAGCTGGTGACGCGCCAGTGCGCAACCACCTGTCCACTAGACCCCATACCTTCAGCAGTCCTCCAGTCTATATCTGCTGAGCTCCTTCCATATCTGTCCTCCGTTATTAACACCTCCCTAATCTGTGGCCATCTTTAAAACTGCCCGTGTAACCCCACTTCTTAAAAAACCTAGCTTAGATCCCGCTGATGTCAGGAACTACCGTCCTGTATCTCTCTTGCCCTTCCTGTCCAAAACAATTGAACGTGCTGTCCTTAACCAACTGTCTGTTTTTCTCCACCAGAACAACCTGCTTGACCCGCATCAGTCTGGCTTCAGATCCGGCCATTCCACCGAAACTGCTCTCCTGGCTGTGACTGAGGCACTCGCCACTGCTAGAGCCTCCTCCCTCTCCTCTGTTCTGATTCTCCTTGACCTGTCTGCGGCATTCGACACGGTCAACCACAAACTCCTGATCTCCACACTCGCTGAGATGGGCATTTCTGGAACTGCCCTCTCTTGGTTTGTATCGTATCTCACTGATAGATCCTACCAAGTCTCCTGGAAGGGTTCCGTCTCTGCTCCCCGTCCCGTCTACAGGAGTCCCGCAGGGATCTGTACTGGGTCCTCTGCTGTTCTCTATGTATACTAAGTCTCTTGGCTCAGTAATCCATTCACATGGCTTCTCATACCATAGCTATGCTGACGATACTCAACTCTTCCTCTCTTTCCCTCCCTCTACCCCACAGGTTAAGGAGAGGATATCTGCTTGTCTGACTGACATCTCTGAGTGGATGGCTACCCATCACCTGAAGCTCAACCTTGACAAGACAGAGCTCCTCTTCATGCCGTACAAGACCTCCCCACTACATGACCTCTCCATCACCGTTGATGGGACCGTGGTGGCTGCCTCCCGCTCTGCAAGGAACCTGGGGGTGGTCCTGGACGACCGGCTGGACTTCAAAGAGCACATCAGGGCGACGGCACGGTCCTGCAGGTTCCTCCTGTACAACATCAGGAGGATTCGACCGTACCTGACCACCTACTCCACCCAGCTTCTTGTCCAGACCATGGTCACCTCACGCCTGGACTACTGCAACTCCCTGCTCGCAAGCCTACCGGCCTGCGCCATTCTGCCTCTTCAACTCATCCAGAATGCAGCTGCCCGGCTTGTGTTCAACCTCCCGAAATTTTCCCACGTAACCCCCCTGCTGAGGTCTCTCCACTGGCTGCCAGTTGCAGCCAGGGTCAGGTTCAAAGTTCTGACCCTGGCCTACACTGCAGCCAATAGGACAGGCCCCGCCTACCTGCAGGACTTAATCCAGAACTATGTTCCTGCTCGACCACTTCGCTCTTCTACAGCAGGGCGACTGGCACTTCCCCCCCCTCCGTGTCAAAGGCTCTCGCTTGTCCCGACTGCGGAGTTTTTCCACATTAGCACCTCAGTGGTGGAATGAACTTCCCATTCCCCTACGTTCTACTCCAACCCTGCCTGCATTCCGTCGAGGCCTGAAGACACACCTCTTCAGACTCCACCTTGACTGATATCCTCACCTAGGAATATCAGTTCCCTGTTCTTTCCTGTCTGTTTATTATAGTTTATAATAGTATTTGGAATGTTTTATCATAGTATAGTTTATAATAGCATAGTTTATAATAGTATTTGGAATGGTTTATAATAGTATAGTTTATAATAGTATTTGGAATGGAAGTGTGGTGTTGCTGATTTGCCCACAGCTTACTGTGAACTACAGTCAACGTTCATTGCTAGGGATAGCTGCTACATTATGCAAAGGATGTGCTTTGCCTCGTCTGTTCTGTAATGATGATGTCGTCTCTGTACGCACTTACTGTACGTCGCTTTGGATAAAAGCGTCTGCTAAATAAATGTAATGTCCTGATAGCATTACCTTATATAATTTGGCAGATTGTTTGGTTGGATACTGTAACAAGGCTAGACTATTATATTTGGTTGTCGGTCGAATTCATAACCATACGTGTAATGGGTTGTTTATTTACCTAACATCTGTTGTAGAAGGTACCTAAATTGTAGCTATGGAGAGCTTTTTGGTTCATTACATTGCCAAGCACGGCAAATCTGACATTCTGGAAGGGATTGAAAGTCAGGAGAAGCTGTATACATGGGCTTTGTCCCAATTTGAGCCACCCAAAGGTTGGCAAATTAAATCAAAAAGGGATGATTGCGGTAGCTATGACAGGTGTTCTTGCTTCATACAAATGGTGCAAGGAGATTAGAGGCTCTTGAAGTGGAGAACGACAGTTTAAAAAACAGATCGAGGAGAACCAAGCAGCAATTAAAAGTAATCACATACACGCCAACTTGAATGCCGAGATACAATTGGATCTGAGTAAAGATGTTGCCGAATTAAAGCAATTTAATTCTGAGTTACCGCGCAAATTGGCTAGTACCCACAAACGCATACTACTTATTTGAAAAATGCAATAAAAATACAGAGCACCGTGTAGACCGGACAGATTACAGTGAGTGATTTCTGGAATAAACCCGGTAAACATAACAAATAATGCGTGGGACAATAATTCTGACTGTACAGTGAAATTCCCTATAGCACCAGTGCATGGGACAATGACGATTGTACCTGGGGAGACCATATAAGGACCACTATGACTGTAAAATCATTGTCACCCAGTGAAATTGAATCTTTGGTTAAAAATATTAGTACATATGAGCCTGCAAGGCAAGACCCCATGGAGTTTTTAGCAAATTTAGAGAGGATGGTTGACCTACATGGTTTGACGGATGCTGATGCTTGCATAATATTGACTGCTTGTTTGCCCCATGCGTTAGCTAGTGCGCTCCCTCAGACTATTCACAACAGTTGTATCAAGAGCTGTTTAACCGTCCGCGTAAGGTAGTGTCGTTTTTAAGCGTACTGGCCGCAGTTTGCGTGATTTTAATTAGACCTCGTTGAACGCTGATCACATTATTTACATTGGTAGTTTGTGTTTGTTCCGCGATTGGCTGTTTGTTAGATTGACTAGGCTGTTAGTTTCGTGTTATTGTGCTTTTTAACTGGTAGTACTTATTGATCCGTGCTTGCGAAGTGTCTCACACAGCTGTTAACCACTTGCAATCAGCTGTGTGCATTTCAAAAGACATCTGGAAGAGCGACACTATATAGACTGAAGTTACACGTTAACTTCCAGAGTGCTGCATCTTTCCGCCGTATCAAGAGCTGTTTAACCGTCCCGCGTAAGGTAGTGTCGTTTTTAAGCGTACTGGCCGCAGTTTGCATGATTTTAATTAGACCTCGTTGAACGCTGATCACATTATTTACATTGGTAGTTTGTGTTTGTTCCGCGATTGGCTGTTTGTTACGCGATTGGCTGTTTGTTAGATTGACTAGGCTGTTAGTTTCGTGTTATTGTGCTTTTTAACTGGTAGTATTTATTGATCCGTGCTTGCGAAGTGTCTCACACAGCTGTTAACCACTTGCAATCAGCTGTGTGCATTTCAAAAGACATCTGGAAGAGCGACACTAGTGTCTCTCCCTCCCAGTTCATGTGTGTTCTCCCTCTCTCTCTCCCTGTCTGCTCTCTTCCTTTTAGAACCCGCTTCCAACGACGGGGCCCTCCACGGCGACGCAACCCGTCCAACCTCCGCTACCCCTCGCTGACTCCCTGCGACGAGAACTTCACCGTCGCGGGGGGGGCTCTGGAACTGCCAGTCTGCCACACGGAAAGCAGACTTCATCTCCGGCTATGCCTCCTTCCTGTCCCTCCAGTTTCTCGCCCTCACCGAAACCTGGATCACACCGAACAACACGGCAACTCCCGCTGCCCTCTCCTCCTCCTCCTCCTCCTTCTCTCACACCCCCCGGCCGTCTGGTCGCGGAGGTGGTACTGGTTTGCTACTCTCCCCCTCATGGTCATTCTCTGTTCTCCCCTTCTCTGATATATCTATTACTAGTTTTGAATACCACTCTGTGTTAATCAACCACCCTATTAACCTGTACATTATAGTTGTTTATCGCCCTCCAGGTCCCCTGGGGTGCTTCCTCGATGAGCTCGACACCCTGTTCACCCTGGTACCCCCCACCACTTCATACTAGCACCCGGTCTTGACGTCTGTCTGTCCTGGCCCCACGGTGGTGGAATGAGCTCCCCGTGGAGGTCAGAACAACAGAAAGTCTGACCGCCTTCAAGCGCAGATTGAAGACTCACCTTTTCAAGCTGCACCTCTCTCCACCCCTCCCTACCTCATTGTGACCTCCCTTGATTGTGTTTTATGAATCCTTGTTTAAGTGGTTCAAGCTTCTAGTTTAATACTTGTAAGGTTACTTATTGGCTTACTGTTGTGCACGCCAATGATTGATATCTGATATCTGAATCACAGAGTGGCCATCACCTGGACCTCACCTGGTATCTAGATAAATGACAGGTAAAATCATAAGATCACGCGCCATCATACAAAGTATCTTATTGCTATCACTAGATCGGGGGGGGGGGGGGGCGCCAGACCTTATTTGGACAAAGGGAATTGTGGAATGTGGAAAGCCTGCACGGGATTGCATTTAAGGGAAGTCCAAAGGGACATTCGAGGAGAATCTGCTTAACAGTTCTCCTGGTACCATAGTCACACCGTACGGAATCATTTGGTTATACTTTGTTGGTGAACCTGTTCATGTTTCTTTGCCTTAGCAGCATGTTATCCTGTGTTTAGCTGTAGGTATTGAATGTGTTCATATTTGCTCAGTCTTAACCAGTGATTATTGTCATTAATAAATTGCTCTATTTATAGAACTGATTTGCGTGGTCTCTGTGAATTGTGTCTCTATTACCGGGTTTCACACTGACTAATCTTGTTTGTGGTAATGTGACTGCTCTGCTAGGCCTTAGCCAGTACTAGGCAGATTCTAGGTTCAGTACCTCTGAACACCTGTGATGGTGACATGTTCCAAACCTGAGTTTCCACTTTCCTAGTATATGGTGGATTCTATGGTCCGAACCTCTGAGCACCTGTGGTGGTGACATGTTCGAAACCCGCTGAGTTTCTATGTGGCTAGGGTCTCTGAGCTTGTCAGTCCGCTTCAGTGTGTCAGTCTGCACCCCGTATCCGGGGCTATCAGCGTCCCGGGTATAGATAGTTTCAAAAGAACAGAATTCCACTCGCAATCAAGCGTCAATTCTAATTGGAGTCAGATAAATGAACAGTGATATTACTTTTCCCACAGCAACAGCGAAAAACATCACACTTAAACCTTCACTCCGAGCTACTCCCTCATTGGTCTAGCTGCGCAAGATTTACAATTTGGTGACCTCGACGTGATCCCTCTGGCAGGGGGGGGGGGGGGGGTTGTCTATTGTCTACTTTTTCTTTACCTCCTAATTTCTCCTTCACCCCCTTTACAGTTTAGCGTAGGCGGCAGGATACCCCTTACAAGGAGTTTCTGGTCAGCTTAACTCCTGGTTCTTGATCCTTGTTGTGGTGAGTAACACAATTCTCATGTATTAGCACTAGGGAGTGTTTTTGTTGTTCCACCACATACACTGTTTAGGGGATCGACATATCCCGGACAGGTCCTGGGACTGTAGAAACCGGGCGCATTCCAGATTACTGCCCTTTGAGGTATTTATGAACAAATGGAAGGCAGGGAAAGACGGGAGAAGTGCAAAGTTTTTTTATCTGCGTAATAGTGAGGTTGCAGTCCTCACTAATAAACTCCTCAAAAAAAGTTTGGAAACGTTATTTCGGTCGATTATTCCTCCCCTTTAATAATACCAATTGGTATTGTATTTTATATCGTTGGAAAGCCTGATTAGTCACCTTTACAACGAGGTACAACTTGTAAGGATCATGCATTCGTGGAATGAGCAACACAGCTAACCGTGTGGGTAGCGGCCCAAAAAAATTGTGCCAAAATCCCCTGCCATATTCTTCTGTTGGTATTCACTCTCGTTTTGAGCTTCAAGTGCTGGCAGGTGTATGCCAGTCACAGGTGTGTGACTGGCACCTAATTGACAGCACTTGTGTGCATGGGTCCTGCAACTTTGTTGAGTTTGTGTGTGCTCCAAGCATAAACATGCCACGTTTGTCCCTTCAGGATAAGGCCCGTGCAATAGGGCAAGTGGAAGCTGGTGTTCCGGTACGCAGTGTGGCAGCATTATTTGGTGTCAGCCCTGGTACCATTTCCAAACTTAGGACCAAGTTCCGTGAGACTGGTGAAGTCAGACAGACCACGAAGTGGCCGTCCCAGGAAGACAACACCCCAAGAAGACCTCACCCTTGCTTCACTGAGGAACCGTAGGCTTTCTTCCAGAGATTTACAGGCAAGATTTGCACAACGCTACCACAGACAGATCTCTGATCAGACGGTGAGGAACAGACTGCACATGGCCGGTCTTCATGCTTATAAGGCTGCCAGGAAGCCTGCAATGACTGCCCTTCACCGTCAGGCCCGTTTGCGCTGGGTGTCGACAGCACCGACAGTGGAACCTAAGAATGTGGGGCAACGTCATGTTCAGTGATGAATCAAGGTTCCGTCTGCGGAAGCTGGATGGCAGGATCAAAGTATGGAGACCGCGTGGAGAACGCTATGCAGATTGCTGCACAGATCGCGTGACACCTTTCAATGGGGGCAGTGTCATGGTGTGGGGCGGTATCTCACAGGCAAAACAGAACTTGTCATCATTGAAGGCAATCTCAATGCAGTGATATATCGGAATGAGATTCTGGAGCCAGTGGCGATCCCATATCTCCAGAATCTGGGACCTAACTCCATCCTCCAGGATGACAACGCTCGCCCCCACAGAGCCAGGATCATCACAGAGTACCTCCAGAATTTGGGAGTGGAGAGGATGGAATGGCCTGCCGTGAGTCCAGACCTCAACCCAATTGAACACCTGTGGGATCAGCTTGGGCGTGCTGTACGTGCCAGAGTGACCAACGCAACCATGTTGGCTGACTTGCAGCAACTCCTGGTTGAGGAATGGGATGCCATCCCACAGCAGTGTGTGACCAGGCTGGTGACCAGCATGAGGAGGAGGTGCCAAGCTGTTGTGACTGCGTATGGATCTTCCACACGCTACTGAGGTCCCTAACAGTGTAAAATGAATAAAGTGTAAAAATGGCCAATATGTGTTGTTTTTTCCTTATTACTGTGGGAGAGTGCAATCATCCAATCCACCAAGCAACTCAAAACGAGAGTGAATACCAACAGAAGAATATTGCAGGGGATTTTGGCAAATTTGTTTGGGCCGCTACCCACACGGTTAGCTGTGTTGCTCATTCCACGAATGCATGATCCTTACAAGTTGTACCTTGTTGTAAAGGTGACTAATCAGGCTTTCCAGCGATATAAAATACAATACCAATTGGTATTATTAAAGGGGAGGAATAATCGACCGAAATAACGTTTCCGAACTTTTTTTGAGGAGTTTATATATGTTGACTGTCATTCTAAGATGCAAAAGTTATATATTCAATTAGGTCACTGACTACAATATAATTATAAAACCCTCAAATGGGTAAATGAAAGATGAGCAGTATGTGTTTGAGTATGTGTAAAATAAAGTAAAGGTTTGAGATTGCATAGAAGGTATGTTGATGCAAGGTACTGTTCTGTTCCAAAATACTGTGGGAGACGCAGATAATCTTGTTCAGACAGAGTGGAGGAAATGAGACACTGGTGAAAAGCCAGTGAGATTTAGAGGATAATTGTATTTAGGGAAGTGTGAGGAAGTGTTGAAGGTAGAGAATTCAGAAAGTAAGTGACAGGATATAAAAATTATTACGTCATATCAACTGTTGCCAGTAAGATCAGAGATTAAAAATAAATCATTAGGCACTGCTCTAAAATCCAGCAGGCCATGCTTTCAGAGGAAAGCATATCTTTAAAGAACTGCATGACATGTTTGCAGAAATTAACAAATGGCTCATAGGCTATTTTCATGTAAAAACAGAAGTCTTCCTTCTGTAGTTACTTTTTTGCATCATATTGGTGTTTTCCTTTGCTTTTAATTTGTGTCTTAGCTATACATCTGTGAAACCAGAAAGTTAATGCGCATAGTATACTCCCTATAAATCTATATAAATCATGCCTGGGCATGTCATGTAGGAAATGTTGGGATTCACCAATATACCTACTTGTGTGTCAATTAAGTTAACTGAGGTATGATTATTAAATCTCATGGATGTGTGTAAATTTCCCCTAGCACAAAAACCTGTGCTAGAATGTCTGTGACATCAATAAACCAGTCAATGCCATAAAATGAACCAAAAGCCATCAAAGGTTTCACTCGTCTTAGTTAGGGCCAGCATCGTCTGTTCCTGCAGGGCAAAGTGTTTATGACTACTAAGGAAAAGTCTTTCTAGTAAGGGCTCCTAAATTGTTTTACAGTTTGGGAGAATAGTTCTTCCTCAAATAAATAAAAATAGAAGCAATGTCTTCTTTAAGTTTACTCCATATTTGCCCCTTTCATTTAAAAGCTGAAGTAGGGTCATTTTCTAGCAAAAACTGGCTTATTGGTCTCTGTCCTTTTGTCTCCTTACTTTCTCTGTGTTCTCTCCCCTTCTTTATCCTGCCTCTCTCTATCTCTCTCTCTGCCTTCCCACTCTATTGGTCTTGTTGAATATCTTTGTTTCTTAAAGAGAAGTGAACCTACATTCTTCAGAGAGTGTATTCAATGAGTGTTTTCAATGATCTAACCTGGTGACAATCATTAGCATAGGTTTCTCTCCTTTTTCAAAGCCAGAAATAAGAGCTTTAACACCTAGGCCTTCGTTTGGACCAGCCGGAAGGAGGGGACATACTGCGTGGGGCGATGTGAGGCTACTTTGGAGGCTTTCACTAGCCCTCATAACTGTACCTGGACACTGCATCAACCTGACCACCTGCGGTTACCGCAAGCCCACGCAGTGCCCTAAAAATCTACTCCCTCCTGGCAGCCTTATTAAAGGAAATATTAATAAAATTCTGCTGCATGATTTAAATCTTGTAATGGCACATGTGAGTTACATTTCAAACATCCCGTCAGCGTATGTAACACACCGATATAAATGACGAAACGTATGCATGGCTACAGGCACGGCTCGATGATTTAGTCTGATTACAAAGGCAGACTCGCCGTTGAAATTCCACCCGTATGTTCAAAACGGGACCTGTTTGGAGATGTTACAGGTCTTTTTGGCTCAGGTAACTCCATTGCTAACACCTATCAAATAACAAAACAATCGCAGTATTCTGCATGGTTGGCAAATCAGATGGCCACTGGTTTCCAACACCTCACTCCCGCTCTGCAAGGAACCTGGGGGTGGTCCTGGACGACCGGCTGGACTTCAAAGAGCACATCAGGGCGACGGCTCGGTCCTGCAGGTTCCTCCTGTACAACATCAGGAGGATTCGACCGTACCGGACCACCTACTCCACCCAGCTTCTTGTCCAGACCATGGTCACCTCACGCCTGGACTACTGCAACTCCCTGCTCGCAAGCCTACCAGCCTGTACCATTCTGCCTCTCCAACTGATCCAGAATGCAGCTGCCCGGCTTGTGTTCAACCTCCCGAAATTCATATGTAACCCCCCTGCTGAGGTCACTCCACTGGCTGCCAGGTGCAGCCAGGATCAGGTTCAAAGTTCTGACCCTGGCCTACACTGCAGCCAATAGGACAGGCCCCGCCTACCTGCAGGACTTAATCCAGAACTATGTTCCTGCTCGACCACTTCGCTCTTCTACAGCAGGGCGACTGGCACTTCCCCCCTCTCCGTGTCAAAGGCTCTCGCTCGTCCCGACTGCGGAGTTTCCACCTTAGCTCCTCAGTGGTGGAATGAACTTCCCATTTCCCCTACGTTCTACTCCAACCCTGCCTGCATTCCGTCGAGGCCTGAAGACACACCTCTTCAGACTCCACCTTGACTGATATTCTAACCTAGGAATATCAGTTCCCTGTGTTTTCCTGTCTGTTTATTATAGTTTATAATAGTATTTAGAATAGAAGTGTAGTACTGCTGATTTACCCACAGCTTACTGTGAACTACAGTCAACGTTCATTACTAGGGATAGCGGCTACATTATGGGAAGGATGTGCTTTGTCTTGTCTGTTCTGTAGTGATCTTGATGTCTCTGTATGCACTTATTGTACGTCGCTTTGGATAAAAGCGTCTGCTAAATGAATGTAACCTCACAAATAGTAATGAAAACATCATTAAGGCAATTAGGTTTGAAGCGCAGGTGCTTCTCACCATCAGCCACTCATTCAATCAGACCCGTACCATCAAGCGTGACAGCCTGCAGAACATCTGCACAGGATTTGTTTACTGCTGCCAGAGAGGAAATCTTAGACCTTCGTCTGCGCAAAACCCCTAGGCATGTATTTAAGACCTCATTGAGACATTAGACCTGCATAGGTGGATTGCATCAGAGAAGATGACATCCATTATTCCGAATTATTGTCCACATTGATGATGTTTACTGGAACTGAGTGTGCGGGATGTATTGGGTTCTTTGTTTCCTTTCCTTTAATTCACCCAGACCAAGTGTATCCACATTCCACTACCATATGCTCCATTGGCGTAGTAGTGAAGAATCAGGTCCTCAAATTATATCATTTAACAGGGTACATTACCATGAGGGGCACCGAAACCATATTCGCCACCCGTACGTGTTGTCATGAGACCTCCAGCTATATAATTCATACATGTAATACCTTATCTTTTTCCCCACATTGACACCAAGCTCATTAGTGTTCAGTCCTTACACGGTCACACGGATTCAATCCAGGTCTCCCACACAATGGTGTGTCAGTGAGATGAACTCCTTCACATATGGAGGTCTGACCTGCCCAGCCAACCACACTGTCTGGAAGTGACGGAAGACTTTGCAATGGGTCAGATCAACATCCTGGGGAGAATTCCACTGGAGTTGGACGTCTCACCATGGTGAGAGGACACATTCTACGAGCAAGGAACGCGGGCCCTGACTGACCTAATGGACTTGGTGCAAAAGGTAATCCGGGAAACTAACTACCACATTGATCAAGCGCAGGTGGAGGTGAACCTGGCCAAAAGAACAGCAGAGATCCTGGCCAGCTCCTCCACCCGCTCCGCCCAGGACGCCTACACCTTGTGGGACTGGGTGTTCCGAGGGTGTGTCATCACCAGCGCCCTCATCTTCACCTTCACCCTGATCCAGTGTTGTTATTTCCAGCATCTTACCCGCTCCCTACACACCTCCACCCATGCTGCACTGGTTCTCAGCCCTCTCCAGCTGCCCCAAGGCCGGCCATGAGACCATAGGCACCAGCAGGTGATCACCCAACCAGGGTTTTCCCCGTGACCCCTTGGGACTGTGTTCTTTTTGTCCCACAGTGCCAGAGGGGGGGGGGGGGGGGGGGGGGCTGTAAGACATTATTTGACATCCCAGGGCACCTGAGAGAACACAACACCGGGAGGTGGAACCATGTGATTCTGGGGAGCCGTAAAGCCAAGCATCCGGTGCCGGGATGTCTACTGGGACCATCTGGCCTGAGCTTTATGACGTCCAAGAATGTTTTATGATTCTGGGAGAAACACTTGGACTGTCTTAAAACTAAGCACATGGACAGTACCAGAGTGCCCCCACCTGATGTCACCGAGACAGGCCACATCCCTCTCCTTCAAATAATGCCCACACAGCATAATATAGGACTGTACAGACTGCTTTGTGTCTTCAAAAAACCTTTAAATGTGATGGATATTTTTGCTACATTGTACAGAATACACTAGAAATAGTCTGGACATTGGAACATATGATTATTCCTCTGGAAAAGGTATATAATGTATATTGTTATATGAGTGTTACATTAGGTACATTAACTATTTGCTGACTGAACAGGGGAAACTAGGGTGTAATGTAATATTTTCAACAGGAATTCTGGGACTGTTTGTGGCATTAATATTAATCACATCTGAAAACTATGCAGAGATGGGATTCTCATGACAACACCAACGTAGACCTACTCATGTTTGATATCATTTTGATGGTCTCGGTGTGGGTGGTGCAATGGCATACATTTCTTAAATGATCAACATGGAGGAAATACACATTTCATAACTCGGGAGTAAACTGCCGTTGTGGAATTATATCTCAGGAAACCGTTCTGCCAAACCCCCCTGGAAGGAGGGACTAAAAGTGCAATTTAACTATTTCTGGCCAGTTTATGGTTTTACGACTGTCTGCAGCCAGATCAAATGCAAAATTTGGGCATATAAGCAGAGGAAACAAAGACCTAGGGGAAGCTGTAGTCACTCTCCCGCACATCTCGTCTTGTGTGAAGTGATTGCCAGGTATGACAAAGTATTTTACTCTGTACTCTTTGAATATTATGTTTTCATCTATAACGGTAATTGATTATTTTAAAGTAAAGAACCTACCTGGTAAACAAAATCGTTAAACTTGGTGTTGGTTTTTCTGAAATAGACATACTATCTCTGTTAACAGGTAATGAGTTGATTAATTTCCTCAGTCTGGGTTACCCCCTCAGCTGGTCTAGGGAGGTTGTTTATTTAAGCTTAATGCATCACGGAGTATTGCACCCGTAGAACAATATCTTAAAATTAGATCTCCACATGGCGTTTATACATGTTCAGAACGGGGGTCGCCAATATTACCTTCTTGGGTCCCCTGAGCCTTATTGGATAGGCTATACCTCAGTGGCCTCTTCTGCAACCTCTGAGATAAACGCAGATATCTAGTCAGCCGTGAGAGGTGTACATAAATGGCCGTATGCAACACCTGGTGGAACCAGGTTCAGAGAACAGGCTCAAGAGTATGGGAGTCCTTTAGCAAATCAAATGTAAATTTTACATAGCAATTAGATATTAATAATTAAATTTGAGTCAGATAAATGAGTATAGAATCAGCATTGGTGGCTGACAGTTTAATGTAATGCACACAGGCTGTCCTTTTGGATAAGCTGGGGTCAGCCCAGACCAGACTTATAGCAGGGGGCAAAGTGGGTTACTATTGCCTCTGACACGTGGTCAATTATTAGCTGATCCTGCAAATCTAAAGAGCAGTCTCACCCGGTTGCAAGAACGGTAATACTTCAACAGAACTCTTACCTTTTCCCACAGCAACACTGGAAAAACATCACGCTTAAACCTTCTCTCATTGGTTTTGTAAATCCCACGCAGCTAGACCAAACAAGGACTCCACCATTGCAAATATTAAAGTGGTGGAATGAGACTGTGGTCAATAATCCTCATGACAAGACATGGGCATGTTCAAGCAGGAAACTCCCTTCCTCAGTTTGGATGCTTCCTGAGACAGATGTATGCTATGCTTTTGACAGTTTCTATTCCTATCTTTCAGACTGAGCAGGTGTTCAAAACAATAGTAAAAAATGGATAACCTGGGCATCTTACAAGGAAATGTCCCTGAAGGAGCACAAGGAATGGAGATCTTTGGACATTGACTTGTGATAAAAACTGCATTTGGCTTCTTTTGTGAGTGTGATGCTGTAGGTAAACAACCAGTGTGTGGTATGTCCAGACACTCTG
This sequence comes from Synaphobranchus kaupii, assembly GCA_029718625.1. Lineage (NCBI taxonomy): Eukaryota > Metazoa > Chordata > Actinopteri > Anguilliformes > Synaphobranchidae > Synaphobranchus > Synaphobranchus kaupii. The sequence continues at coordinate 14,463,086 of CM056394.1, forward strand.
AATGAGAAAGCTTCTGTGAGTTTTAACCCACATACACAATAATTTCACAAGAGTTATTACACAGGGTAAGGAATCTTGTGTAACTACAACAGACAACTTTTCCTCTCCATAAATGATAGTTTCACAGCATGTCCTATTAATCACACCTCATTATGTATAACCCTAAGACTGCTTAGTCTGTAGGCCCCTATCGCTTCCCTTATATAAACATGACAAAACACTGTTAATGCTGAAGAATTGGGTTTTTACAGAGGATATTCCTGAATTTAAGTTTGACATGCCTGAGTTAGACCAAAAACTCATGACCTTGAGGCAAAGAAAAGACTCATTTAATTTAAGCACAACAAGGTTTGGAGAGAAAGGATATGAGGCCCTGTTTAAACGAGATGCATGATGGTGACTTAGAAATTGCATACTCCGGACTTATGTGAGAAGTAACATTCAAAGCAGCTGTATGTGTTTGTCTAGTTCTTATTGTGTTTCAAAGTTTCATGTTGTATTGCATGTGTTCATTTCTGAAGCGGCAGAATTTTGGGTTTTCTAGCGACATCAGTCAAATTGGATGAAGTAGTCCTTAGATCTACCTCCTCCTGGCAGCTGACTTATTATCAGAAGTCTAAATTCTCAAGAAAATTGTAATTATGTTAAGTTCCACCAGGTAAGAACATGGCAGAATATGGCAACATGTCCAGCTGAGTGTGGTGTTGGATCCCATGACGGGCAAAACCCTCCAAGCCAAAAGAGGGCAACCTAAGACAGGATAGCACCGCCACTGGCACACTTCTTGGGAATGAGGTGTTCATGTGGTTTGTCAGACTTGGGGTGAAGTGATGCTTTCTGGCAGATAAGTATCAAAGGGGGGGATTGTAAGATTCTAAGTTGACATGATCCACTGACAAATCAACCACGCCGCTGGCCGAATCAACCAACTTATCAAATACAATGTAGGTTAAAACGCAAGTGTAAGCAGTGACTCGTCGCCACTGATAGGCATAGTAATTCAATTGTAGAATAGCAGCCGCGAGTGAGTGATTCCGACCAAGGAGACTAGATTGGCAATACAATAGACTGGTTCTTGGTTAATCCACAGAAAGTTGAACCTTCAGACCCCTACTGATGGACAGACTAATGGATTTAAGGGAGCCAGACAGTTTTTAAATAAAACTATTACTGGAACAAGAGTCCCGGTTCTATAATGTATACCCTAAAATGATAAAATCAGTTATTCATAGAGGTTATAAAACAAGAGATCTTATCCAAGAGAGTTAAAAGGAAATAATGTCTGTTAACTCTACAGGAAGCATTCCTACTTTGAGGAAACGCTTTACCTAATTGTAAAAGAAAGGTCTAGAAAGAACCCTTCCTTAAGAACTGCCTGAAAACTCTTTTCCTGAACAAATACTTTCAGAAGGTATATTTTTGTTTCTTTTTGATGAACAACAAACAATGTTCCATGTCTTGTTCCTACAAACATTTCACATAGTTCATGCCTTTTCAGAGGAAAGTTAGAATGGTGACTGCAGGAAAAAACTCACTTATATGCAGGTTGTTAATCAGATGCTCCACCCCTGCCATGTGAAGTCCATAATCTATTAGTAACCAATCTCCCTCTAATTAAGTGGGCAGAACCCCACAGACCGCAGTATGACTGGATCCCCCCTTTCCCAGGCAGTACCCTCCTCCTTGTATTTAGTAACAGAAACAATTAATACAATTAGGGCAAGAATTTACCCTGATGGCTCTGCCCAGGTTAGGTATTAGAGTTAAATAGCTTTAATGAAGTAGATACCTTTAGGCGCACGGGCCAATCAGAGTCAATTAACATTTCTCGTGGCCTAAATCGAAAATTCTTGTTCGCCGTTTTTGCGGGACATTCACACGAAAATAAAATAAAATGAAAGTTGTATTATCCCCTCATTTTAAACAATCATCAATGGCATACATGCTGACATATATACTGACAGTCACATTCCCAAAATTCACGCTTATCATAAAAAACATTTTTTCCACAAGTAAAAAACATTTAAAAATATTTATGTAGCTTGTTTGCGATATGTTTGTAGTGATGTAGAATGTTATTTTAATCAAATTTCAAAGGGTATGGCTATGGGCAAGAAATTTGAGCCTGCACAAGCCAAGTCAGTATTGATGTATTAAAGTTAATAAGTTGAAATGTTTACTCATATAGTCAGTAATATAAGCCCCTATACATTCCAATAATTCAGCAGATATTAAGAATTGCTTATATTTCTCTCTATTCATTGTATGTGAAGAAGGATAAACAAATAACTGTTCTGGAGCCGGTTGCACCAACAGGGCTTATGCCTAGTCGTATTAAGCTAAATTGGTCGTAACTTTCTGGGTGCAACTTTAAGACCGTTGCACCAACTGGTCTTAACACTATTTTCACTAAGACTGGGCGTAAACTTTACGCCTACCCAAGAGCAGGCGTAAGTGTAATTTTAGAACGTTTCTATGGTAACCTAGATGTTGTGGGACGACTTGTTCACACCCGCATAATAAACACACTAGCCTTAATAAGGTGCAAACTGCCCCATTGATCAGCTGTTTGGGAAATAACCTAAATTGAACAGTAGCTAATACTGCACACGTGTCTGTAGCCAGTTATTTTCATCAGGATAATTTGTAACAGGGAATCCGCACACTTTCGAGGTCTATACCCCCCCCCCCCCCCTTGCAGTCTGTTGGCAGTCACTGCTGTCCACTCCAAGCAAATCTTCGCCAAACACATGAACAATGATGTCACTGCATTGATACTTTTGGGCGGGAACCCCGCCGGTTGGATGACTTTTACGGGCTGACACGTCCTTTCTTGCTTTACTCAAAAGGTCCTTCCACCTTTTTCCTCACTTCCTCTACACTATCACTGAAGTTACTTTTTCGTCTTTTTTGGTCCATTTCAAATGCAAATTATTGAGTTAGCAAGTTAGCTTATTTAGGGTAGTGGTAGCTAGTAGTGTAAGCTACTCGTGCACAGCAACGAAAACAATTTTTCTGAGCAATGCACACTACTAGGGATGGGTATCGAGAACCGATATTAAACTGGTCAGGACCGAAATACCGATAAGCTCCTGGAAAAACAGTGCTGCTATCGATATTTGAACATAATTCACTTATTATAATTAATTCTAACATAGCTGGCGGGCATTTTCAAATTACCTACCGTAAAATATGTTTCAATGACAAGTTTTTTTTTTTTTTTTTCTAATGTTGAGGAGTTGCATGCGTCAAGTGATTACGTTTGACGTTGTCTGTTTACGTTTTGTGCACTCCAGTCATGTGGCACTGATGGCAGACAGGTTAAGATGTTCAAAAGTGTGGGCCCACTTTACCAAAGCGAACGTAAACCCAGCAAAATGCAATTTATGTAAAAAAAAAAGAAAAGAAAAGCTTTTGCGTGTAAGGGGAGTAATACTAGCAATCTAATGAAACACTTACAAATACAACATGCCATAAATCTGAAGCAGTGTAGTGTATTTGACTGCTTGAGCAAAGTGGCCGCTGCGCCATTCCTTTCAGTGCAGCCGTCGATCCGCCTCCGAAGCTGATGCGATCCCCCGAAATAACGTGACTGTCTGGATGAAAAATCCATGTAATACAGGATTATGCCTGTAGTGAAAGGGGTTCAAGAATCATTTTATTTTTGGGATTGTGTTCAAAATAGGTGGTGCTTGAGAAGGGGTTAAAATAACTACAATATCAGTAAAAACCCTTTCAGGTACAATATTTACGAATCGCAGATCTGTCCACTCTGGACAGTCAGGCAGAAGTTCCTCCCCCTGGGCCAAAATGAAAAAAATCTAATAGTGACCAAATAACCTTTTAATAATTCACAAAATAGTAAATACTCACCCAGGTACTTATAAATCGGCCGCCCTGTTCTTTTTGTTGTATCCTCTGAGGGTAAAAGTAATAAAAACACAACACATTTTCTTTCTCTTTTTATAAAAGATGATATAAAATTAAAGGCTTTTGGGGGGGGGGGGGAAATGTATTGTAAAAAAAAATGTATTACCTGAAAGTAATACAGTCGGGAGTAGGGGTGGGAATCAGAGTAACTCACGATACGATACTATCATGATACGTTGCCCACGATAACGATGGTATCGCGATCCAGCGATTCTGCGATACTCGATACATTGCAAGCCAATTCATCTACGATACATCACGATATCTGTTTAACTGAAGAAGAAAAAATACCACTAAAAAGGAAAAAAAGCAGGAATTATGTATTTATTCACTGCATTGTGGTGTCAGTTTCACAGAATTTGATAACTGAGATGAAACAATGTATACCATATTTCAACGTAGACATATTTCTATTTTTTATCGGCATTTATTTATTCACCCCCCCTTTCTCTATTGTAATTTATTGTTCTTGGTGTAAATGTCTGTTTGTGAATTGTAGAGAAATCTGTAGCAGCAGCGAACATTTTAAAACCTGTACATTTTCTAAAGTAAACTTTACAACAAAGTATAAACATATCCCTTCTGAAGTGTAATTATTTGTCAACTGTTTAAAACATTAATTTAAATGATACGTTGTTCCATGAGGCCATTTTTGTTATTTGACATTTAAAGTTTGAATGACCACAATCTCTTCACATGCTAAGAAGAAAAAAAACACAGGGCCAAGTTGCATTAAATAATTTAGGAAAGTTTGGATAGCATTGCTTTGGAACAGAGCTAGTTTAATTAGTGTGAGCTACGATAGGCAATATTGTTAGTTGTAACTTGTCCACATTTTGATATCAATACTTTTAAAGGCAGGCCTAGTTTTTGCAAGTTGGAATTAAGGACTTACAGACAGTGCTTTGTAGGCTATGCTTGAGTATTTTTTGGTGAGATAATAACCATAACATCAGTAGCCTACGTTTACGTTTAGTAGTACACGTTTTTTTTTTTAAAACACATACAAAAGCGTGTGTGTTTCTACACAATAACAGCAACGTATTTTAGCCCTAAGTGCGATAGATGGTCGCTGTGGAAATGTGGCGAAATGTAACAAGATAAACTCTTCACGGTTAATCTGAAAACGGTTGTAGCTGAATATACTGGTAAGTACTTGCTTTCCTCAACATATTTATGAGATATTTTGGAGAAATAAAAAGTAGGTGTCTTCTAAACCGAAAGTGCATCAGGTACTGTATAGTACAGTAAGAAAGGGAAAATGCTTTTACTACGTTTTTTACAAATATTATTGTGTCTATACATGAACATGATTTTCTTAGCGTGTATAAACTGTGCATTTTATGCATTTTACAGTCTGTGGCGAATCCGATTAGAGCGTCTGCGTGTTTTAATAAAAATATTGATATTTGACGCCAGTGTATCGATAACGTATCGCAAGAGGAAGTATGTCGATATATTCCAGTATCGATATTTTGTCCCACCCCTAGTCGGGAGGGGGGGAAATCGATTCAGTTACATATCGTGATTATTATTATTATAATTTTTATATATATATATATATATTGTTACACTGACTCCAGAATCAATATTTAGTCTGTATGTAGTCTGTATTTTATGCCAGCCAATACATTTTGAAAAGATTTTTTGTGACCACGATTTATATTTCGTGAGATTTTTCTCTCATGCGCACAATTTACATTACTTCCTGAGCACGATTTAATATTTCGTGCACGCGACTTACATCTCGTGCACACGATTTACATTCATTTGTTAGCACGATTTATATTTCATGTGCACGATTTACATAAATTTCTGAGCACAATTTATATTTTGTGAGATTATTATCTCATGCGCACAATTTACATTAATTCCTGAGTGAGCACGATTTATATGTTGTGTGCATGACTGGTTAGTTTTTGTATTGACAGAATCCGCTAGAAGTGGCATTTTGAGACCGTTTTAGCTTCCCCATAGAAGTGAATGGAGAGCGACAAAAACCATATTCTTAATTATCACCCCAGGGGAGCACAGAGCAACTAACGAACATATTTCGCTACCATTTGGCGACTCATATCATGACCAGGTAACTACACAACCCAAAGTTCTACCAAAGTCCAGTTGTGCTTTCTGTTGCTAATGTTTTATAATATAACATTTAATTTTCATCCTCAATTTTACTGTGTAATTTATTTGCATTGAATGTGTGGTATTCATCACATAATTATCGTTCATTCAGTTATCTTCAATTTATATTCAGCTAATTAGATTAGCTAGATAGCATACCAGCTGAGCTTGGTATTCACGGTATGTCACAGTTTTCTGCAGCATGAAACCCCATTCTGAAAACTGTTCCAGACAAAGTCGGCATTGTAGGCTAGTGGGTTCACACGCTAGCTAAAGCATAGTAGCCTACATTACATCGTAGCTGGCATTAACTTTCATCTGCATCCTGTAACCTAATCACAAACATTGCAAACGTTTACAAACGCAGACTCCGTATTCTTTTTGGCTCTATTCCCCACACATTTCTTAATTTTTGGGACCGAAAAAAAATTACCCAGGCGTAGAAATGTCCGGTTAGGGTTCCAGTTGGAGCAGCAGGCTAGCTAGTAACATTAGGTAGGCAATCACAGTAGCTAGCCAACTTATATAGCCAGTCAGCAAGGATGACTTTAAGGAAGTCGAATAACTGTTAAATTAAAAGGGCTTGCCATAAGCTATTGTTAGCATGCTAGCTAAATGTTAAAACGACTTGCCGTGAGCTATCGTTAGCTTGCTAGCTAGCTAATCCAGCATTGCTAAGCAATGGTAACATTCATGGCAGGGGGAGTACGGCAGTTGCGTACGGGAGGGGGTGGAATAGCTAAATTAATATCTAAATTGATAAGGTTATACAGGTATGGAGCAATTGATTTCAGATACTTGCCCGTGAAACAAACCTGGTGGGTCTGGCACTGTGTTGTACCTTGAGAAGCTCCTCTTTTTGCATTCTTCATATGGATTGGAAATAAGTAATGCTGGTTCTCTACTTAGTCTCACTGGTGGGCCGTCGAGTCTAATTTCTCTTTGCGCTGTTATGTGCACTGTAGAGCGATAGCGAGCGCAGGAAAGACTACAGACCCACCAAGCAGTGTTGGTGACTCTTCCAAGGAAAGTAGCAGATGTCTGCTCAAAAAGTCGCTAGATTTGTTGCTAGGCTTTTTAAAAATAAAAAATAAACGTTGCTAAAAGGGTCTAAGAACCACGAAATCTAGTGACAAAAGTCGCCAAGTTGGCAACTCTTCTGGGCAAACGTGTAAATTATGGTCACATGTTCTACGCCTGTACATCTATGTATGACATAAAATTTATTTATAAATTATTTATGTAAATATGTGAGTACGATTTCTATGTTGTGCATACAATTAAAGTTAATTTGTGAGCATAATTTATATTTTGGGTGCACAAATAAAAAAATAAAAAATGAATTCAATATCACCTCCTCCCGGGCTCTGTACTCTGTAAAGCATCTTAGTGACAACGGGTCCCATTCATCGATATGGTCGTAAAAAAAAGCGTATATTTGACAGAACCAGCTTCCGTGCAAAATTCTCACGTGTGATTCATCAAACTTATGTAAATCACTGATCTGAGCAATGCCACCTGCTTTAAAATGCACATGCCAACACGGTTTTCTCCAGTATTAGCCAATAGGCAACAGGAAAGCAAATGATTTTTCTGTGAGAGTAAACTTTAAATGCTTATAAATGAACAAGAAAATAAATGTGTTGATAATGGTGTGCAGCCTAGCTCAATAGCCGCTATGTGGCAGGGGATAACCAGGGCTAAAATGCTTCTTCTGAATTGCAAACTACAGCTGAGATTAAAAAAAATATTTTTTGAAAATAACCATTCACGAAAAAAGTTCTGCCGGACAGTACAGGATGGTGGCATCCCGGACCACTCGTCTGCAGAAGAGAGGGTGGGGGATATCATTGGGAAAGTGGCCGTGTAAGGAGTGATAGACTGACTTGATTCGGCAAAATTTCAAGATTCTATCATGCCGGATGCGATGTTTGTTAGGTCTTCTAGGCTAATAAAACTAGATCGGATTTATAGAAAAAATATGAAAACAGTTTTGCATCTTGCATACAACATGACTGGTGATGTGTAATTATTTTCTTATGGCTGTCTCCAATAAATACTTATACAGAGGCTATTTCCTGATGTAATAGATTAAACTGGCTTCTGCTTCATTCCATTTAGGCTGCAAAATAGCGATTAAACTAATAGATTAAAAATGTTTAAAAAGCTACTTATTCAGATGCTACTTTTGCCTATTAGGCTACATAACGTATGTCTACAGCCACAATGCGTAGGTCAAGTGCATTTTAAAATATTGCCCAGATGCATTAACTGCTTTTAATATTTTCATGAATGGAATGACTTGGATGTGTCATTTTTATGATCAGCATTTAAGACAAACTCTGATTTCAAAGAGCACCTTTTTGTTTATCACTTGTTGACTCCGCAGTGCTCTCTCTAAAATGAGGGGATAATAAAACTTTTATTTGTTTTTTTTTTGTTTTTTTTCGTGTGAATGTCCCGCAAAAACGGCGAACAAGAATTTCGATTTAGGCCACGAGAAATGTTAATTGACTCTGATTGGCCCGTGCACCTAAAGGTATCGACTTCATAAAAGCTATTTAACTCTAATACCTAACCTGGGCAGAGCCATCAGGGTCAATTCTTGCCCTAATTGTAATAATTGTTTCTGTTACTAAATACAAGGAGAAGGGGACTGCCTGGGGAAAGGGGGATGCAATCAGAATGCGGTCTGTGGGGTTCTGCCCATCAATCAACAGCTGGAGGCCACAACAGCTGAAAACACTGTCCGGAAGACCGCAAGAACACTTAATTAGAGGGAGATTGGTTACTAATAGATTATGCACTTCACATGGCAGGGGTGGAGCATCTGATTGGCCACCTGCATATAAGTGAGTTTTTCTGCTTACAACACATTAGCTGTAGAAGATCTTTGAAGAAGCATGTGCTATGCAAAATGTTAGAAGGGTTATAGGAAACACCTTTTCTTTCCCACTTTTGGGGGAAATGAAACAACAACCATGCTTCTTAAAAGTATTAGTTCAGAAGGAGGTGTGTTCCAGTAGTTCTTAGAAGTACACTATGCAGGATTTTTTAGCCTTGCTGTGGTCCTGTGTTTACAGTCAGAAAGAACTACTTCTCCACACTTAACCTTGCCTACTCTCCTCTGTTGAGGCAGAGATTATATAGTACGGGCAAAATGTCAAGCGAAGATAAAATGAAGTTTAGGAACATGCATTGTTCTATATGGTTGGTAACAGTAATTGGGCAGTGTTATAATGATTAAATGAACACTTTAGAAATCGTTTTGAAGTTCTCCACTCCCCAATATCAACCCCTGCTTCATAATGTATGCATTTGTATACTGTAGGCTACTTCGCTTTGGATAAAGGCTTCTGCTAAGCATGCATCTGGCTCATCGTTACTACCATTTCCAAACGCAATTGTATTTGGTGATTCTGTGTTTTGCAATGTAAATGTTGCCAGTGGTTTCAAGGATTTTAACATGTAGCCTGTTGTGAGAGTGAATCACACATCAAGCTCCCGCAATCACTAAAAAACACTCCGAAGCTGTAATTATTCATGCGGGCTGAAATTGCACCAGGTTGTGAACACTAATTCAAGGTCACTTTTCATTCCCTTGCTGACCTTCAGCTGTCAACATTGAGGAAAATTAAATCTTAGGGTGACTTTCTTGAACGTGCCCTGCAAGCTTTTTGCTTTGTTGTACCTCCACTTCACCTCCGCCATTGCAGTACCTAGCCAACAACTGGTGTGGGGGCTGCTGACACGATGCTAGGTGGAAACCTTTGAGTGACAATGAGAGTAGTATATGGAACCCGGCTTATGTCACTTTTTGATTGAATTTGATTGATGGTTGATAGGTCAAAGGTCAAGCGGTCAAATGGGGGTCACATTTGCATTTTTTTTTTTTTATATTAATTATTTTTTATTTTTTAATTATTTTTTATTTTTTATTTTTTTAATTTATAAGTTATTATTATTCGGAGGGTTGGGTTTATTGTGGGGGATTTTGTTTCAAGGTTTTATTTATTGGCATTGTAACGATGTCATTTTATTGGTGGTTGTTTGTTGTAAACGTTGGTTTTTATGGTCGTTCTTTGGGTGAGGAATTTTAAATTTATTAGAACAACATCGTGAAAAAGTAACTTTGTATATATATATATATAAAAACAAAAGTATAGGTTAGTGGCAATAGTTTGTGTTAGCAGAAGCGTTTTAAAAGAATAAAAGAATAAAATAATTCAAGACGGTTAATTGCAGACTTTTTTAAACGTGACAGACCGCGGTAGGCTAAATGAACAAACTAACACATCCAGGTCGGTAGAGAGCCGAAGGGTGCAAAATGTTGAAAGCTCTGCATCAAAAGGGAAAAAACTCAACAAATTAAGTCAGGGAAACCCGAGTACAAAGTCCGTGCGGAGTCCGGATAGATCTTTTTACCAGACTTGCTAGAGAGAGAGAGAGATGTTGTAAACCACGCGTAAATCTTTCAGCTGAAATTGAACAAGTCCCCAGCAGTTTGCTTAACACAGATACTCAGAGACACAAATGGAAGCGTTTTACACAGAGTCATGATAAGCCCCTCCGTAGTTTAGCAGCAGATGGTGGAAGGCTTGAGTACTGCTGCTAGGGGGGAAACCTTTTGATTGACAAGGAACAGATGTTATACAACGCGGCTCCAGTATCTGTCGAACACACATGTTCTAGCTCAACGGTTAGAGAGAGCTGTTGTAAACTACGCGTAACTCTTTCAGCTGAAAATGGAACAAGCCCAGGAGTCTCCTTACAACCCCAGAGGCAATTCAAAGACACAGATACTCAGAGACACAGAGCAGGACTGTCCGACACACATGGTAGCTGTTTTGGTTTTGACAGTTTTATGGTCGTAGGGGCCTATAAATGTGTCGGCTTTTCCCTGACAACTCAAACAAACATTTTCCTGCCGCAAAAAACAGAAGCTGACACAAACGCCTGACAACCAGCAAAAGAAGCATGTCTACCGTAGAAAAATCAACAACAACGAAATCTCCAGAGGCTTTGACAAACAACCCTGTTTTAAAAACACCAAAAAAGCCTTATACAAGTGTATCAAGGCTTCAAGGATGTTCGTTTTACGAAGATTGGCCTGCAGAATTTTCAAATCGACGATGTGGGTACCAGATAGATACGTCCGGAGAGGAGCCGACAATGACCCTTTTCAACCTGTGTGAGGGGGAATTGTACAGCGAAAAATCAGAGTCTATATTATTTGTGTGCAAGGACTGGCTTAAATTCAAGCAATGTTACAAATATGTTGTGGACGATGTACAGAATATTTGTAGGTTTCTGAGCTGCTGGGAGGAGAATCGAAGCATGATCTGTGTGTCAGCGCTCAAAGAGTATAAAAAACTGTTAATTGCCGAGACATATGAAGCAAGTGACATTGGGGATAAGCTAATTGTATTTAATTTGGACAACCGGCAAATGTTGGACAAGGCTATTGAGTGAGCCGATGAGGTTTTTGAGGAGTATAGACTTTGTAGAATTTTTCCCGATGTGAAAACGAACTTATTGTCGCGATTCAACGACGTGGCTGAAGAATCTGGTGATGAAGAATCTGATTATGAAGAATCTGGTGATGAAGATAAGGAAAATATACCGCCAGCCCCACCAACAACGCCAATTGACGAAGACTCTACATGTTTTGTGTAAAAACAGTTTGAAAGTTAATTATGTTTGTGTAAAAGTTGATGTCAAAACATGTAAGCAAAAAAAAAAATAAATAAATAAATATATATATAATGTTTTTGAAATTTTTAGATTGTGTGTGTTCAATATAAATGTATACATAATGTCTTTTTTTATTTGCCTCTGATGACGAAGACTCCAAGTTTTGTGTAAAATAACATGTCGAAACATGTAAGCAAAAAATATATAATGTTTTTGAAATTTTTAGATTGTTTGTGTACAATATAAATGTATACATAAGGTCTTTATGATTGATTTTGTGAACTTTAAAATAAAAAAGCCTTTTCTTTTACAGGCTATTTTACGTTTTGTTTCATTATTATTATTATTATTAATCGTTAAAATATGTTAAATTCAAATCAAACCCCAAAAAGGAAGACCCCACCCACAGAACATAACGCTTAACGTTTTAAGGCGTGGCTATAAGTTTCAGAGGTGTTTAAAAGCCACTCGACAAACTCAGTATTTCACTGCCTTAACAAAACTCTTGTCAAGCATGTCTCAGGGCGTTTACAAAATGTATAAATCCCTAAAGCGGGCCGATTGCTCAGAATCTTGGGAGTCTGAGTATCCCGCGAACAATGACAAGCCGGCTACAGAGCCTTGGATCGATGCCGACAAAGCTGAATCCCTATTTTTATCAGAGCCAAAAAATATGGCCGATGAAGGCTGCGAGTTGACACACTTTGCACAACAGTCCAGCCAAAAAACAAACCAGGAGTGTATAGACGATGAAATTGATGGGTGTCTTACAACTCCGATGGTTAAGATGCTTAAAGCGATAATCGCCTGTCTTCTGAATGGAGCAATAGAAAAAAAAAGGAGAAGCGAATGCCAAGGCTGTGAAGTTGATCACCCCAGTCAACTGAGACACAGCTGCCTCTGAAGCGGATGCGTATTATTATAAAAGTAATTTTACAGACTTTGTGACAAATGTGAAAAAGCCGTGGCTGCAGCCTCTGCTGATCAAGGCCTTGAAAGTGCTCGGAGGGGTTCCAGAGCCTGTGAGAATCTTGGGGTCTGTTGACACCATTGTTTCAGAACTTCGGGAGGAGCCAAACATTGGGGATAAACTGTTGGAAATCTCCCGTACAACACTAGACGCAGTCAGTGAGAAGGCTATTGCGGTTGTCATCACAGACTTTTGGGAGATTGATGAGGCAATGCAGGAACACCTGTGGTGTGACCATTCTGAAGGCGTGCGAAACCGGATGAACGATAACATTTGAAAACATTTTCAAGAAATGTTTAAACGTTAATATGTATAATTTCTGTCATGTAACCTGTAACTTTTTTAAAAATACATAAATAAATACTTTGGTTTTTATATATTGTGTCATTATTGTGATAACTGTAAGGATGGCGGGTGAGAAACGCATGAAAGATGTTTATTATGCTCCAGAAAATCCAGGTTCTTACGGTGGCAAAGAGCGCTTACGAAAGGTATTACTTGAAGCAGGGAGTAACATATCAAACAAAAAAGTTACGTACTGGTTATCGGGGGAAGATGCATACACTTTACACAAACCCATCAGAGTCAATTTCAAAAGAAACAGGGTTATTGTGAGAAACATTGATTCACAATGGCAGCTTGATTTAGTAGACATGTCAAGTTTATCTGAGCATAATGATAATATGAAGTTTATGCTAACTTGTATAGATATATTGTCAAAATACGCCTGGGTATGTGTTCTTAAAAACAAGACAGGTATCGAAGTGGTAAAAGCCCTTCAAGAAATTCTCGCAAATGGACGTATACCTAAAAAAATACAAACCGATAAAGGTAAAGAATTTTTCAATAAAAGGTTTCAGAGTCTGATGAAACGCAACAAAATATTACACTTTGCCACAGACAACGATGATGTGAAAGCATCTGTGGTCGAACGTTTCAATAGAACGTTAAAATCCAGAATGTGGAGATATTTCACAAAGTACAACACCAGACGTTATGTAGATTCTGTCCAGGATTTGGTCCTGGCTTACAACAACAGCTATCACAATACGATTAAAATGAAGCCAATTGAAGTAAACGAAAATAATTCTTTTAAAGTTTTTAAAAACATGTATGGTCTCTTTACAAAAAAATCTAAAAAGCTAAAGTTTAAGTTTGAGGAGGGGGATACCGTCAGAGTTTCCAAAGTACGTGGAAAGTTTGCAAAAGGTTATGAGCAAACATATACAGACGAATATTTTACAGTCGTTGAAAGGGTCCACAGAAACCCTCCTGTATATAGATTGAAGGATTATGATGGGGCGAGCATTGACGGAACATTTTATGCTGAGGAATTACAGAAGGTTATAGTTGGAAAAGACAAAACCTTTAAGGTCGAAAAAATAATTGCCGAAAAGAAGTATAAGAAACAGAAGCTCGTTTTAGTGAAGTGGGTCGGATGGCCTGAAAAATACAACAGCTGGATACCTAAAGATAGCGTGTTTGATATCTAAAAGAGTAGAAACCATTAGCTCGCCATGGAGGAAGCAGGCTTTTATGTCACTCTCCCCAGTAATGCCAGTCTAGATATCTATCCTGGAAACAAAATATCGTGTTACACGACAAAGTTCGCCAGACCCCTCGAATTTCGTGGACAGTGGGAAGTTGCTTTAGCAGAAATTCAATACCCATGTACATGGAATATGCTATCAGCTCATGAAAATGTTTTTATCGTAAGTGATGGTAAGAAAAAGGAACTCAGCTACGTTGTTTTAATAAGCTGGGGATATTACAAGAATCTAAAATCCTTGGTTGATGAGATGAATAAGGCGTTAAAAATAAAGAAATTGGATATTGAGGTGACCCATTCAACAATGAAAAACCGAATTTATATTAGTAGTGCAAACGAAAATATGGCGTTGAAGGCTAGTGGTAAACTTGCAAGGATGTTGGGTTTGGACCCGGATGTACCCTTAACGGTAGCAAGTTCTGTGGCACCACATCCGGCAGATATTCGTGCAGGGTTTTACACAATGTATGTTTACACAGACATTATTGACTACCAGAGAGTCGGAAATAGTTTTGTGCCCTTGCTACGATGTGTACATATAACCGGGTCTAGCAACGATGTCATCACAATCACGTATGAAAAGCCACACTACGTTCACGTGTGCAAGAAGCACATTGATAACATAACAATTGAGCTGAAATCGGATCAGAACGAGAACATACGCTTCACTTACGGTAAAGCCCTCATAAAATTGCATTTCAGGCCGGTGAAGCATCGATATCACGAATAAAAATGGCAAGTTCAAACCTATACGTTGACCCTCATAGGTACATAGACTATTATACAACACAAGCCGGTAATGGTCTGCCGGGGTATAAGGGTGCGAGCGTTATGTATGGTAGCGGTCTTGGAGGACTTTTTAGAGGTTTATTCCGAATGGCATTGCCCCTACTAAAGAAAGGCTTCAACATAGCCAGACCACATTTAACATCAGCAGCTAAAAACATAGCCAAGGATGTAGTCCATAAAGTTGTGACGAGTCGTTTGAATAACGGTGAACAAGAAGGCTCGGGGCTCTTGGTTATGACCCGTAGCGCACAGAAAAGGCCTCCAGGGGGGCGGGTCACAAGTCGTGCCAAGGCTAAAAAGAGACGGCCGGCATACATTAGGGTCACAGTCGCAAAGAAGCGTAAGAGGAAGGCTAAAAAACAGACCAAGAAGGTTAAGAGAAAAAGTAGATACATTTTTTAAAAATGGCCTTTATACACAACATGTCAGAGGAATGTATGAAGTCGGAACTGGACCTTTTTGCAGTTCCTTACACACAAACAAGCATTGATAAGAGCATCTACGTAGAAGTACCACCCCTGTCTGCCATTTCGGATACTGGACCTCTAGAGTTCTATATAGCCGGTAATGGCGAAGATTACCTTGACTTAAACAATACGCTTTTATACCTACGTTGTCAGATAACCCGGGCCGATGGCACCAATATTCCGGCCGATGCCAAGGTTGGGCTTATTAATTATCCCATAGCGACCATTTTTTCACAGGTGGATATTTCATTGGGAGACCGGCTGGTAAGCCAGTCTAGCAACACGTACCCCTACAGAGCAATTATGGAATGTCTACTTAATTATTCTGAAGACACAATGTCTAATCAATTTACATCCGGATTATTCTATAAGGACACCAGCGGACATATGGACGTAACAGACCCAGCGGGTGAAAACAAGGGTTTGAAAGATAGAACTCTATATACAGCCGCGAGTAACACTTTTGAGTTGCTCGGACCCATACATGCAGACATGTTTTTTCAGGAGAGACTACTTATAAACGGAGTCGATATAAAAATTAAGATGGTCCGTTGTAAGGATGAGTTCTGTCTAATGAGCGAGGATGCACCTCAGCAACAATACCGCCTTAAAATGGTCTCGGCCACACTATTTGTAAAAAAAATTGGGGTCTCTCCACCCGTTAAGCTCGGACACGCCCAGGCTCTACTGACATCAAATGTTAAATATCCGATTGACCGTGTTAGTCTTAAACAGCCTTTACAAGTGTTTACAACAAGAACCCTTTCAATTTCCAGCATTACAATGCAGAATATGTATCCCTCAGTATGAACGGTCTTCCAATACCGAGTAAACCATATCTCCCAAATTATGGTAACGGTTCTGCGGTTCGCGAATTTTACAGCCTAACGCTGGCCACAGGTCGACATCTCAAAGACACGCCTTTGTGCATTAACCGTCAAGAATACCTGAACGGTTACACCCTTTATGCTTTCAACCTGACACCCGATGAAGGTTGCAGCCAGCATCTATCCCTGATCAAGACGGGTAATATACGTCTGGAGATGAGATTCAGAAACCCGCTACCCAGAACAGTTAATTTAATTGTTTACGCATGCTTCGACAACATCATTGAAGTGAACCAGAGGAGGAACGTGTTGTATGATTATTATTAATCATGAATACCAGAGAACTAACGGCTATTTTGAGTAACAATCCTTACACAGAAAATAACTTTTGTGGGGTTGTGGCCTGTGATGAGCTACCGAATAATAAACTAAATAATTTACCAGCATTGTACATTGTGAATACACACCCTCGAAACAAACCTGGAGAACACTGGTTAGCGCTATATTTGTGTGCGGATAAAACTGGTGAATTTTTCGACTCCT
This sequence comes from Synaphobranchus kaupii, assembly GCA_029718625.1. Lineage (NCBI taxonomy): Eukaryota > Metazoa > Chordata > Actinopteri > Anguilliformes > Synaphobranchidae > Synaphobranchus > Synaphobranchus kaupii. Next base: position 14,479,982 of record CM056394.1, read on the forward strand.
ATGGAAACCCTCCTGACTACATTTATTTCCCAGATAACATTATTACTTTTTTACAAAAGAACTGTAAAAGGATTGTTTACAACAAGGCACAAGTGCAAGACCTACACAGCACAAAGTGTGGACAGCATTGCGTCTTTTCTGCACAACAGGGCCAAAGGGGTTCCGTTTAATGAAATTATAACCCTATACTCTGATAATTTGAAAAATAATGATGCGATGGTTTCAAGATATGTTGATAAAATATACTTGGACAAGTGTGTTAAAAACATGTTAAACTGTGTACAGACTGCATGCTGTGGTGAAATGTTTAAGGCCTGTCACTGTTGAAAAAAAAACACAGACATGTATTGTTTGAATATTGTTTTGTCTTTTATTATAAAATAAAAACATTTTAAACTTTACATTTCGACATTTTGATCATTTAAAACAAAACACACACACACACACACACACACACACACACACACTCAACAGCTTCAGAAATCTAGCCACGCTGAATGGTCTAAAGCGGGAGATGAAAAAACAGCCTTTGGGCCTGGTTCTGGTGTCATAGGAGTAAAGGTTGCCACGGTAATTGGTATTTTCTTTTTGTGTTGATTTATCTTGCCGCGCACATTTTGATTAGGTATGACAGAAATAGGCATATTAAGCATAGCCATAGCCTCTATGAATTCCTCCCAACCCCGGGGCCTTCTATCGTCAGAAATCTTGTGAGGGGCCGTTATGTTCTTTATTAGATCCAACATATGCGAACCACTGACAACCGTACCATTAAACACAAACTCCCCTTTATCGTTCCACGTTGCGACATTTCCTGATTTAGAAATTTTATCCAATACGTAGGTGGCATTTTTCCGGCTTCTAGGTGGTACGCTTTGTACAAAATCGTCAACTCGGGCGGTGTCCGTTCTGACATTATCGCCAACCTCAACAGGCAACGATAGGGTCAAATGTTGCATTTCGGCTTCCCCTTGTTTAACCAATGCAATGAAACGTTGTAGAGCAATCGTGTACAGTTTTACCTTCTCATGAGGACCAACATCAGTCCTTGATAAGATGTTACGTATGGTTTGATCCAAATCATTTTCAACAGTTTGTCGGATTGGTTCCGGTGTAAAAGTAAGATTCTTTAATTTGTCCAGCTGACTGAGGTACTAGAAACATTTTTTGGGCGTGGTCCATGGTTTTAAGCCCCGCTGCGACCCGCTATCAAACTGGTGAGAAACGGTATTGCAACACTCAGCAACGGCAGAAGAAATCCACCCTTTTGAGAAATAATCTTTCGCCTCTTTCGAATAGATGATCTTTTGTTAACCAACAGTTTAATTCCGACCTTTTGTTTTCTTATTTTTTTCAGTTGTGTATCAGTTAGGGGTATATTGCCCCGTAAAACATTGAGAGCTAGTTCACAAATTGTGTTTATAAGTTCACCAGAAGCAGACTGTAATATGTTACGTCTTTGCCGGGCATTACCTTCAAATAGGGCTTTTAGAAAAGACCAGTTCCGTTTAATACGTGCAGACATATTACTTTTTCTTTAGCACATAAACTACCGGCCACTCTGGAGCGTACAAACCAGTTCTGATGCGGTATTCCTCAGGCGTCTGGGCTTTTAAATCAACCAATAGATAACCGTAAGGTTTTCTGGTAGCATCATCAAAACATTCAAGGAAAAACTTTGAATGTCTGGGGTACATTTGTCGTGCCAAAACATTAACTTGCATTTTATCTCTTGGATTTTTGAACAGAACAATATAGTTTGCATTAAGATTAATTGTGCGGCTGTTTCGACCCTGGAAGAAAAGATTCTGAACAAGATATATGATGCTTAGGTTTCTATGGTGTGTATATTTGGTGAAAGCTCTCTCAATTTCAGAGCTCTGACTGGCAGCCTGCATAAGGTCATCAACAATTACCATGTTGGCTTTGTGCAAAGGTAGCAAAACTTCATCGGTCAAGGATTCAGGAAGACCTTCTACAAAATGTACATTCTTTATTTTACAAAGCACTTCATCGTACATGGGTTGCCAACACGAATAAAACCATACAATGTTCTGCGGTACTGTTGACAATACATGTTGTGCATTTTCGAGCAGTGTTTTCACAAAAACGCTTTTACCGCTGTTTGATGGACCTGAGATTATGCATGAAAAGGGATGTTGAAGGCGGCTGTCAAAACCTTCAACCCCAATCACTTGTCTAGAATCCATATGGCAAGGTTTTGAAATCAGGGAGCAGGACCCTTTTGTTGTAAACTACTCTGAATCTTTTAGAAACTAAACGATTGCTGAGAGAGAACCCTCTCTTATTCCTCACAATTTGATTTGTGTTGGTTGTAATTTCGCGAGCTGGGACCTCTGGATTCTGTACATAGTGCTGTACCAATTCTGTGAGGGTTGAAAGATTGACAACCTGTGTGTTAGTATGATGCAGGGTTATACCTTTCACTTTCATGCACGTTTTACCAAACCGTGTTTTATAACCGTATGTCTTGGGCCCTCCTGATACAAATTCAACAATGTGGTCAAAGGGGTCTAGCTCACTAGTCAAGTCTCCCAAAAAATCACCTAGAGACGGCATCCAGTCACCCGGTCGGCACACAAAGATTACAGAATCTGTGTCGTGGTACAGAACCCTGTCAGGCATTTTATCCATGACATTATAAAGCTCGAGCCGGGCATAAGCTGTGGTGAAGGCCGCGATGAACACATTGCTGTATCTGGGGACCTTTGGGAAGCCCTTAGCAAGTTTCCACTGTACCAGAGCTACGTCTTCTGTAAGAAATGAAAAGTGTGAGACATCATACTCATCTGAAAACATGAATTGCAGAAACTCTTCAGGATCACGGATCAAGGTTGTGTTTGGCATGTTGCTTCTCTGACCAAATTTGCCCCAAAGACTATTTAAAAACAGTTTGGAAATTTGTCTCTTGGCTTTGTTTACAGAAATATTGCTTGGGTCTAAACGTACACCCTCCTTCTGCCAATAACTCTGCACATAGGCCGCCTTGTCAGAATCATCAGAAACCCAAGAGGGGTATCCTGACGCTTCTTGTTTGCCCTTTAAATGCGTCTTAATATAGTCACTGAAAAGAGAATCGGACCTATCTTGGAAATGCCAAATTTCAAAGATTTTGTCGACGATGTAACCTTTTTCAATAGCCTTAAGCATTTCAACGGTACACCATACGCCTGTGAGAGAACGCAACTCATCAGAATGTTCACACGCCCCTTGATGCTCAGATTCTGCGCAGGACCGGCAAAGTGGAAACATTAATTTACCAGAGACTCTGTACGGTAACACAGGTATTGTAAGTTTTCTTGGTGGATATACCCTGGCTTTGATCAGACCAAAATAGTTTTCGATCGGTTCAAAGTCACGGAAGATGATGGTGGGGTGATTTGTTGGGTAAACTTTAGTTTTGTTCACGAACGGGTATAGACTGGTGAAATCAAAATAGTGTATTTGTTCACCTTCTTGAGCCTTGTAGTAAAGTTGCAACGCATTAGTTCGACCGCCAAACAGAGCAGCCCGAGGTTCCAGACGTTCCGGGTAGTCATGATGGCGCAGGAACTCCTGAACCTCGGGGCTCTCACGTTTAAGTCTTACCCATTCGTGCTCCCACATAACTACAACATTCAGGTTGTATACGCTACGCAGAGTGTCAATTTTCTCTTGAAATTTGTGATATATTGAACCAAAATCTGTTTTTGTGAGAGGGTTAATTGTACTTAAATTAAAACATTGAGGGCAAGCATGAAAAAAACACCCCGCAAATTCGAAAGCTGTCCGAACGCCGGCTACATCTGAATAACCGTCTAGATAATAGTTACCCATCTTAACCTCCCCCCGGTTCAAGGCATGTTGAATGAAAATCTTTTCCCGATGACTCACATATTCTAACCATTGAATGGCTGCTGTGGAAAACGATTTCTGCTGCTGCGCGTAATTATCAGGCGATGTGACTGCTATGGTGTTTTTGGGCAAAAAGTTTGTACAGTATTGTTTCATGCACACCGAGGCTATTGTAATGCTCTGGAACGGGTCTAAACCTGTGCTCCCAAGCACCTCGGCCCTAAACCGCAAACAAGCTTCCCGCAAAATAACAACGTCATTCTGACAGTACTCGGCTATTTCTTTTCGAAAGTCAAACACACCCCCAGACACATTATTATACCAGGACATAAAATCCTCCCTCTCCTTGGCCATCATTGTGTCAAAACCATAGTACAAGGGTGGCGGGTACGGACCGATGTAATTCTGGTTCTCAATTTTATTCCAGAAATGGGGAAAATACCCTTTTTTTGCATTTTCAAAACCTAGAGAGCCAGGCATGGCACTTAGCTTCATAGTTAGGAAACAGAGTGAATCAACATACCTCTGTTTGAAATCCTCATCTGTAATGCACAGGAGCTTGCTGCCTTGCGCTATGATGTTTGGTGTCACACCATGCTTTACCAAATACTGCATCAGCAGGTACCCATCGTACCCCTTCGAATTATGGGCTATGAATGTATAACCCTTGTACTTTCGGGTTCGATACCTTTTAAAAAAAGCCTGTACACAGCCATCACCCTTTGCAGTCCAACGCTTGCCTTTAAAATCTATGCAACATATGAAATTTGCAATGTGTTCGCCATGGTCCTGCCGACACTCAAAATCATAAAAAACGTAACGCCGGTTGGGGTGTTCAGTTTTCACAGTTTGTATGTAACACACATGCTCAACTTCAGGGGTCAATACAGCCTTGCAGTTTTTGCAGAGCTTTAGACTACACTTGTGTGCTTTAGATGTTTTGCTACTTACTACATATGTTTGTGCACATTTGTCACAGAACTTTATAGTATCACAAGAGCTGAGCATTTTACCGCTAGACTCCTGCAGTTTCAAAACTTTATGCGCGTTATACACTACTCACAAAAAGTTAGGGATATTCGGCTTTCGGGTGAAATTTCAGGATGAACCTAAAATGCACTATAACCTTTACAGGTGAAATTAATTTGACCTTCTCTAAACTTTTGAATGCACATGTCCAACTATTCAATGTTTCAGTACTTTTTGCACAACTTGCTGTTCTCTAACAAGGAGCTGAACGGCAAAATTCACAACAGGTGTTTGATCCATGAATCGACCAATAAATTTCCTGGTTCAATTAGAATTGGTATTTAAACAGTCCTCTTCATCATGCTGTTCACATTTTGACATCATGAGACCAAGACGACACCTAACAATTGATCAACAGTACCTCACCATTGCGAGGCTTCAAACAGGATGATCTCAGAGGGAAGTGGCCACTGAGCTTAGTGTCACAGAGTGTCATCAGCAGGTTGCAACAGAGATACAGAGAGACTGGAAGAGTCACAGAAAGGCATAGAAGTGGACGTCCTTTGGCCACATCCCACACTGATGACCGCTTCATTGTGAACAGTGCCCTGCGGAACCGGATGATGAATGCCACTCAACTCCAGGCACATTTAAGGGAGGTGAGAGGCACCCAAGTGTCACGTCAGACCATTCGAAACCGTTTACATCAGCGTGGTTTGCGTGCTAGACGACCTGCAAGGGTACCTGACCACACCACCAGGTACAGGCGTCATCGTCTTGCATGGGCCAGGGAGCATTTACGCTGGACGAGGGACCAGTGGGCCTCAGTGCTGTTCTCTGATGAAAGTCGATTCACGTTGAGCAGAAATGATGGCCGCCAACGATGTTGGAGACGTCAAGGAGAGCGCTATGCATCAGCCACTGTTGTCACCAGACGACCCTTTGGTGGTGGCGGTGTTACAGTGTGGGCAGGTGTGTCTAGTCAATACAGAACTGCCCTACACTTTGTGAATGGTACAGTGACAAGCCCATACTACCTGAATAACATCATTAATCCAGTCATTGTGCCCCTGCATGAACAACACAGGCCTAATTTCATCTTCATGGACGACAATGCTCCAGCTCATCGAGGTCGCATCATTAGGGAAAGGCTGCTGGAGACTGGGGTACCTCAAATGGAGTGGCCTGCACTTTCTCCAGACCTGAATCCCATAGAAAACCTATGGGATCAGCTGACTCACCGTGTAGAGGCTCGTAACTCTGTACCCCAGAACCTCAATGACCTGAGGGCCGCCCTTCAAGAAGAGTGGGATGCCATACCTCAGCAGACAATAAGTCGACTTGTGAACAGCATGAGACGTCGTTGTCAAGCTGTAATTGATGCTCAAGGGCACATGACAAGTTATTGAGACATTGACATTTTTGTTGTGGTATACCCACCACTGTTGTTGGCTTTTGTTTCAATAAATTGTTTGAGATGAGGAAATCACCATTGCATGCTTCTACTTAAATGCCCTACTTTCATGATACGTATAATATCACTGTAGCGTGAACTTACATTTTCCATAAATTTCACCCGAAAGCCAAATATCCCTAACTTTTTGTGAGTAGTGTAGCAAAACCTAGACCGACAGATTCGCTTACAATCCTTACACCTTATCGTTGATGAACGATGTGTAAAACATTCTGCGCCAAAACAGACGTTACAATAATGTAAACAGGAGTGGCTATGTTTCGATGTGTATGGGGTGTAACAAAATGTACAAACATATTTACTGCCTAAGAAACCTGTTAATGATTTGATGCCGTAATAGTGACCGCCATCGAGGTACAAAAAAAAGGTTTTAGAGTGTGGTGTGTTGCTCGTTTGAAACTTTTTTAAGACGCCGTTATTTGAACTGTGTGTCCATACAACTATCTTGATGTTTAAGAACCTCTCAAACCTTTGAATGTCTGAAAAATGAACCTTGTCCTGAACACCCAAACCTACGGAACGTTGTAAATGTTCCGCCTCTCTTTCAGCGGCACACGTAGTGAATGTTGGATTTAAAAGATGCGCCAAACATTTTGCGAAACAGAGATTATTATCGGCATTGTAGACAACTATTAAATGTCTTAGTTTTTTGCGAATGATTTCACTCTTGAGACATGATGATAATTTTCGTCGGTCTCCTCCACCGCCATTAGGGTTCTGAATAATGTGAGCCACAAGCATCAGAGTTTCATCAACCAGGATATCAAAATTGCTTTGAACCAACTCTTCAACCATATTCAAAAAAACCTCCAAATCTATTTCCTCACCGCTTAGCTGTACAGTTACACCCTGAGACAGAGAATCACCCCTTAATTCTAACTGTACGGCATCGCTGGGGTTCGACAGCTCCCGAACTTTAGCCAGAAGATTTTCTAAAGTGTTTAAGATGTGTACATAAAACTCTGCGTAGTTATCAACATTGTACAAAGATGTAAAGTTAAAACGGAGTTGAATTTCTGTACTGTTGAAAGTTGGCCTACGTATCACCTGAAGGTCTGTGTTGTTAATCACATCATCACCACCATTTTGGTTGGTTTCTGGAAGTCCTTGTAGGTCCCTATCGTCAGTGCTTTGGTTTATCTCGAGCTCTGTAAGAACCGGCATGTTATTTTCTGCGCTGTTTGGGGTCATATCTGGTTCAACGGGTCTAGCGAGTTCGCGGTTTACAGAGTCCAAAGCTCTTAACAAACCGGCAAAAACATCATGCTCTACAGTTCCATTACTAGACTCTACATTTTCATTACTAGGTTCATGCGTGTTAATAGAGGCCTGATTAACATCATTAACAAGAGCTAAGAGATGTGGATTAACATTTTCATGCGATAAAACATTTTGGTTAGTATCCTGGTTTTCAGCATTTTCTGCGGCAGGTCTTTTACTCTGGGACCCTGAACATGGACACGTACAAGGTCTTTTAGGAGCCATTTTACTTTAATAGCAATTTAGTCGAAAGGATCATAAAATTGTCCGAAAGGTTCCTAAAATTATCAACAAGAGTCCTAAAATTGTCCAATATTCTTAATTCTATGTTGTCGTTTTGACAAACCGCGGCCTTGGCAGGATTTGTCAGCTCGGCTTGCTTGTCTGCGGCGGCTGCTGCTGCTGCTGGTTTGTCTGCGGGGTCGGTGGCTGCTGCGGCGGTTGCTTTTGATGGCCGTGGTCCTGGTGTCACACGTCTTTTAGGCGTGTCGGCGGCTCTCAACACACCCGTTGTTTCAAAAGCTGTAAGGTAAATTAAAAATATAAAAATAAAATAATAATCTAATTAATTCAAATTAAAATCTAAAACAAAATACAAAATTTAAAAATAAAAAATCAAACATTTTATTTTAATAGGAGAAAACTTAAATCTCACCACTTTTTCTCTTCAAGCCTTGCGGTCTGTTAGGTTTTGTCTTTGCCGCCGTCTCTAGAGTGGTATTTTCAGGGCCTTTTAAATAATAAAAATAAAACACATAGCAATAGTTATAATCCGATGTTGTGCAAAGGAATTTTCATTCAATTGTGTTGAACTAACAATTAGGTTACGCGTGGCTTCGGCCTACCCACACGTGGTTTGTGTAGCCTGTACGCTAGGAACACACATGACCATGCGCACAGGCCCAAACACACACTTACAGTTTTTTTTTTTTCCTTTGTAGATTTAGACCTGTTAGATGTTGTCTTTGCAACAGTCTCTATCGGGATTTCTGAGCCTTTTTAACAATAAACAGATATTGAACAAAAGTATTTAAGTTACATACTCTGTAATAAACTGTAACGTGGATCATCTTCTGTAGCTAAAACTTGGGCCCGTGTATTTTCCCGAGACCGCGTGTACACTGTAGGTCTATCTAAAAACAGTTAAACGTTTAACAAACATCCGAAAAATAAAAACACATGGTAATGTTCAATAGTTATAATCAGATTTTGAGCAAAGGTTGTTTCATTCACTTGTATTTAACTAACAAATAGCTTTCTGTTGCCAAAAACACAGGCCTAGGCGACACGTGGTTTCACACGTGTAGTCTGCAACTTAGTATCTAAAAACAATTAAATATAAAGCATCTTAAAACCATATAACGTTTACCAAATATTCGAAAAATAAAAGCACATTTTAAAAATGTAAAAACATCTTACTATGTCTAACGTTGATGTCTTCGGGTATTAATTGAACAAAAGCGTTGAAAGGTTCACCAGCGTGTACCCCGTTGTAATATAGATCCAAATCTGTAATACATTTTACATTAACAAACTTTAATTAAGAAGTAGAATATTCAATATGTTTAATTAAAAACTTGAAAGTTTCACACTTTATAAGAATTAAAATAGCCGCACATACCTGGTGTTGTAAAGTCCAAGCCCGGCATAGGTGTCGACATCTCTTACAAGCAAAGGATTAGCTGAAATCGCTTCTTCCACAATGTAGAATCAAGATTGTTTTTTTTTGTGTAACAGTAGGTCTCTCTTTATACCTTCCAGAGTTTTTCGAGGTGCGAATAGATCTACGTAATGAACGTAGGTTGTAAAAGCGTGCCCCTCCCCGTGAAATGTGGCATGAAGAATAAAATACACTTTTTGAATATACGATTAAACGCAACATTTAATATACGTATATAACGCCTCAACCCTGCTTAAATCGGGTAAACCGTATGTTTAGTAACCGATCGATACTAAACAATAGATGACCATCTAGCAAATTGTTTATATTTTAAACATGTTGGCTCTAAGTATTAGACAACTGTAAGCAAAAATCCTGAAAAGTTTTTATACATTTTTACTAATAGACTTTTAGATTTTTGGAAAACGCTTCTTGGAGTTCTTTTCAATGGGTTCGGGGCATTTTGCGGCCTGTTGAAATATTTCGAGTCTATGCATTTCATTCATTCATTTTAAACTTTTTATTTATTTTTAATAAACCGCCAGGAATACATCTGTTCCTCGTCAACCAAAAGGTTTTACATTCGTCATCAGAAACCCCCAACTCGCCACAACACTAAGCATTCCAACATCTGTTGCTAAACTACGGAGGGGCTTATCATGACTCTGTGTAAAACGCTTCCATTTGTGTCTGAGTATCTGTGTTAAGCAAACTGCTGGGGACTTGTTCATTTTCAGCTGAAAGAGTTACGCGTGGTTTACAACAACTCTCTCTCTCTCTCTAGCAAGTCTGGTAAAAAGATCTATCCGGACTCCGCACGGACTTTGTACTCGGGTTTCCCTGACTTAATTTGTTGAGTTTTTTCCCTTTTGATGCAGAGCTTTCAACATTTTGCACCCTTCGGCTCTCTACCGACCTGGATGTGTTAGTTTGTTCATTTAGCCTACCGCGGTCTGTCACGTTTAAAAAAGTCTGCAATTAACCGTCTTGAATTATTTTATTCTTTTATTCTTTTAAAACGCTTCTGCTAACACAAACTATTGCCACTAACCTATACTTTTGTTTTTATTTATATATATATATATATATACAAAGTTACTTTTTCACGATGTTGTTCGAATAAATTTAAAATTCCTCACCCAAAGAACGACCATAAAAACCAACGTTTACAACAAACAACCCCCCAATAAAATGACATCGTTACAATGCCAATAAATAAAACCTTGAAACAAAATCCCCCACAATAAACCCAACCCTCCGAATAATAATAACTTATAAATTAAAAAAAATAAAAAATAAAAAATAATTAAAAAATAATTAATTAATATAAAAATTAAAAATTAAAATATGCAAATGTGACCCCCATTTGACCGCTTGACCTTTGACCTATCAACCATCAATCAAATTCAATCAAAAAGTGACATAAGCCGGGTTCCATATACTACTCGCCTCTTTCAGCTGCACACTTTGTGAATGTCGGATTTAAAAGATGCGTTAAACATGTTGCGAAACAGATATTATTAGCGGAATTGTAGACAACTATTAAATGTCTTAGCTTTTTGCGAATGATTTTACTTGAGACATGATGATAATTTTCGTCGACCTCCTCCACCGCCATTAGGGTTCTGAATGTGAGCCACAAGCATCAGTTTCATCAACCAGGACATCAAAATTGCTTTGAACCAACTCTTCAACCATATTCAAAAAAACCTCCAAATCTATTTCATCACCGCTTAGCTGTACAGTTACACCCTGAGACAGAGAATCACCCCTTAATTCTAACTGTACGGCATCGCTGGGGTTCGACAGCTCCCAAACTTTAGCCAGAAGATTTAAAGTGTTTAAGATGTGTACATAAAACTCTGCATAGTTATCAACATTGTACAAAGATGTAAAGTTAAAACGGAGCTGAGTTTCTGTACTGTTGAAAGTTGGCCTATGTATCACCTGAAGGTCTGTCATTAATCACATCACCATCACCACCATTTTGGTTGGCTTCTGGAAGTCCTTGTAGGTCACTATCGTCAGGGTTTTGGGTTATCTCGAGCTCTGTAAGACCCGGCCTGTTATTTTCTGCGGTGTTTGGGGTCATATCTGATTCAACGTGTCTAGCGAGTTCACGGTTTACAGAGTCCAAAGCTCTTAATAAACCTGCAAAAACATCATGCTCTACAGTTTCATTACTAGACTCTACATTTTCATTACTAGGCTCATGCGTGTTAATAGAGGCCTGATTAACATCATTAACAAGAGCTAAGAGATGTGGATTAACATTTTCATGCGATAAAACGTTTTGGTTAGGATCCTGGCTTTCAGCATTTTCTGCGGCAGGTCTTTTACTCTGGGACCCTGAACATGGACACGTACAAGGTCTTTTAGGAGCCATTTTACTTTAATAACAATTTACCCGAAAGGATCATAAAATTGTCAGAAAGGTTCCTAAAATTGTCAGAAAGGTTCCTAAAATTGTCAACAAGGGTCCTAAAATTGTCCAATATTCTTAATTCTAGGTTGTCGTTTTGACAAACCGAGGCCTTCGCAGGAGTTGTCAGCTCGGCTTGCTTGTCTGCGGCTGCGGTGGCTGCTGCTGATGCTGCTGTTGCTTTTGATGGCCGTGGTCCTGGTGTCACACGTTTTTTAGACGTATCGGAGGCGATCACCACATCCGTTGTTTCAAAGTCTGTAAGGTAAATTAAAAAATTAAAAAATAATAATCTAATTAATTCAAATTCAAATTAAAAAAATCTAAATCAAATGACAAATTAAATTCAAATTTTAAAAATCTAATTACGAAATTTAAAAATAAAAATTCAAATTAAAAATAACCAAATTAAAAAAAACAAACATTTTATTTTAATAGGAGAACTTAAATCTCACCACTTCTTCTCTTCAATCCTTGCTGTCTGTTAGGTTTTGTCTTTGCCGCCGTCTCTAGAGGGGGATTTTCAGGGCCTTTTAAACAATAAAAATAAAACGCATAGCAATAGTTATAATCAGATGTTGCGCAAAGGAAATTTCATTCATTCAATTCATTCAAATTTCATGTTGAATTAACAATTAGGTTACGCGTGGCTTCGGCCTACCCACACGTGGCTTGTGTAGCCGTCCAAAAATTTGTAACGTGCGTGCATGCACGTTACGTTACACCCCCCCCCCTCAACACACATAAACATGCGCACATGCCCAAACACACACTTAGTTTTTTCCTTTGTAGCTTTTAGACCTGTTAGATGTTGTCTTTGCAACAGTCTCTAGCGGGATTTCTGAGCCTTTTTAACAATAAAACACATAAACAGATATTGAACAAAAGTATTTAAGTTACATACTCTGTAATAAACTGTAACGTGGATCATCTTCTGTAGCTAAAACTTGGGCACGTGTAATTTCCCGAGGCCGCGTGTACACTGTAGGTCTATCTAAAAACAATTAAACGTTTACCAAATATCCGAAAAATAAAAACACATGGTAATGTTCAATAGTTATAATCAGATTTTGAGCAAAGGATGTTTCATTCACTTGTATTTAACTAACAAATAGCTTTTTGTTGTTAAAACACAGGCCTAGGCGACACGTGGTTTCACACGTGTAGTCTGCAACTTAGTATCTAAAAACAATTATATATAAAATATCTTAAAACCACATTTTTAAAAATGTAAAAACATCTTACTATGTCTAACGCTGATGTCTTTGGTTATTATTTCAGCAAAAGCGTCGAAAGATCCATCAACGTGTGACCCGTTATTGTACAATATTTCAGCAAAATCTGTAATACATTTACATTAACAACGTTAAATTAAGAAGTAGAACATTCTATATGTTTAACAACTTGAAAGTTTCACACTTTATAAGAATTAAAATAGTCGCACATACCTTGTGTTGAAAAATCCACGTTCAACATCTCTTGCAAGCAAAAGGTTTAGCTTAAATAGCCGTCTTCTTACAAGCGCTTCTTCCGCAGTGTAGAATCAAGATTGTTTTTTGTGTAACTTTAGGCCTCTCTTATATACAGTAGCATTCAGAGTTTTGAGGTGTGATTAGGTCCTACGTAAATGAACGTAGGTTGTAAAAACGTGCCCCTCCCCGTGAAATGTAGCATGAAGAATAAAATACACTTTGAAAATACAATTAAACGCCACATTTAATATATAACGCCTCAACCCTGCTTAAATCGGGTAAACCGTATGTTTAGTAACCGATCGATACTAAACAACAGATGACTCAGCTAGCAAATAGTTTATATTTTAAAAATTCGTAATTAGCTAGTCTCTTATTTTAGATTTTTTGGAAAACGCTTCTCGGAGTTCTTTTCAATGGGGTTCGGGGCATTTTTGCGGCCTGTTGAAATATTTCCAGTCTATGCATTTCATTCATTCATTTCAAACTTATTTTTTGAATAACCCGCCAGGAATACATCTGTTCCTTGTCAATCAAAGTTTCCACACAAATCCTTCCACCATCTGTTAACCTACTGCTTATCACGCCTCTGTGCAAAACGCTTTCAATTGTGTAGTTTACTACTACAACTCTCTAGCCGTAAAACATCGACCATGTGTAGCTAGTTCAACGCTGTGCCGCACGTCTGCCTGTCTGCCTGTGTGTCTGAATTGCCTATCTGTTGTAAGGAAACTACTGTTGGGGACTTGTTCCATTTCAGCTGAAAGAGTTACGCGTAGTTTACAACAGCTCTCTCTCTCTATAGCAAAAAAAATGTCTTGGACCTCCGTGGATTTTGTCCTCGGGTTTGGTGTCATTCGCGCACACACAGGTTTCCCTGTTCATGTTTTCCCTGACTTCAACAAATTTGTTAAGAGTTTTTCCCTTCGCGCCCGTTTGATGCAGAGACTAGCACTGGAAATACAGAAACGCAATAACGTGTTAGTTTGTTCATTTAGACTACCACTATCTGTCACGTTAAAAAGTCTGCAATTAACCATCTCAAATTATTTTATTCTTTTAAAACGCTTCTGCTAACACAAACTATTGCCACTAACCTATACATTTTATATATATACTGTATATATATATATACAAAGTTACTTTTTTGCGATGTTCTAATAAATAAAAAATTCCTCACCCAAAGACCGCCCATAAAACCAACGTTTACAACAAGCAATCCCAATAAAATGACATCGTTACAATGCCAATAAATAAAACCTTGAAACAAAACCCCCCACCCCCCCGAATAATAATACCTTATAAATTAAAAAATAAAAATAATAAAAAATAAAAAAATTTAAATATGCAAATGTGACCCCCATTTGACCGCTTGACCTTTGACCTATGCCCCATCAATCAAATTGACATAAGCCGGGTTCCATAGACAACTATCCTCAAACACCTTATCGGCTCGCTCAATAGCCTTGTTCAACATTTGCCGGTCGTCAAAATTAAAGACAATTAGCGTATCCCCAATGTCTCTTGATTCATATGTCTCGGCAATGAACTGTTTTTTACACTGAGCGCTGACACACAGATCATGCTGCAGTCCTCCGAACAGCTCTGAAAATGACAAATATAATGTACATCGTCCACAACATTTTTGTAACATTTCTTGAATTTAAGCCAGTCCTTGTGCACAAATAATACAGACTGAATTTTCGCTGTACAATTCCCCCTCACACAGGTTGAAAAGGGTCATTGTTGGTTCCTCGCCAGATGTGTCGATATGGTACCCACATCGTCGTTTTGAAAATTCTGCAGACCAATCTTCGTAAAACGAACGTCCTTGAAGCCTTGACATCGCTGCAAAAGGCTTTTTTGGCCTTCTCAAAACTGTCTTGTTTGCCACAACCTCTGGAGATTTCGGTGTTGTTTTCTGCGGTAGACATGCTTCTTTTGCTGGTTGTTTACAGGCGATTGTGTCAGCGTCTTTTTTCGTCTAGAAATTGTTCAAAAAGTCGGCACCTTTATAGGCCTACGTTCGTAAAAACCTGTGGTCAGCGTAAACTCACAGCTGTTTCGATCATTCAGACCCACCCCCATGTTGTGGGTTGTAGACACCCAGACAAATAAAATACACTTTGAAAGCGTTACGCTTACACAATATTATATTTCAATTATAAAATTGAATACTCCATTTTTTTACATTTTTTTTTTACATTCCATTCGATACTAAACACTCATATTGGCTCTAAGCATTAGCAAACAAAGCAAAAATAATGAAAGATTTATTTCATGGTTCTGAACCAGTGATATAGACATTTAGATTGCTTTTTGGAAACGCGTCTTGGAGGTCTTCAATTGGGGTCGGGGCATTTTGCGGCCTGTTGAAATATTTCCAGGCTACGCATTTCATTCATTCATTTCAAACTTATTTTGAATAACCATTACATTAATTTAGCAGACGCACAGTAAGTGCGTACAGACCATCAAGATCACGACAGAACAGACAAGGCAAAGCACATCCTTCGCATAATGTAGCAGCTATCCCTAGCAATGAACGTCGACTGTAGTTCACAGTAAGCTGTGGGCAAATCAGCAACACCACACTTCCATTCCAAATACTATTATAAACTATAATAAACAGACAGGAAAACACAGGGAACTGATATTCCTAGGTGAGGATATCAGTCAAGGTGGAGTCTGAAGAGGTGTGTCTTCAGGCCTCAACGGAATGCAGGCAGGGTTGGAGTAGAACGTAGGGGAATGGGAAGTTCATTCCACCACTGAGGAACTAATGTGGAAAAACTCCGCCGTCAGGACAAGCGAGAGCCTTTGACATGGAGGGGGGGAAGTGTCAGTCGCCCTGCTGTAGAAGAGCGAAGTGGTCGAGCAGGAACATAGTTCTGGATTAAGTCCTGCAGGTAGGCGGGGCCTGTCCTATTAGCTGCAGTGTAGGCCAGGGTCAGAACTTTGATCTGATGGCTGCAACTGGCAGCCTGTGGAGAGACCTCAGCAGGGGGGTTACATGGGAAAATTTCGGGAGGTTGAACACAAGCCGGGCAGCTGCATTCTGGATCAGTTGAAGAGGCAGAATGGTGCAGGCCGGTAGGCTTGCGAGCAGGGAGTTGCAGTAGTCCAGGTGTGAGGTGACCATGGTCTGGACAAGAAGCTGGGTGGAGTAGGTGGTCAGGTACGGTCGAATCCTCCTGATGTTGTACAGGAGGAACCTGCAGGACCGAGCCGTCGCCCTGATGTGCTCTTTGAGGTCTTGTACGGCATGAAGAGGAGCTCTGTCTTGTCAAGGTTGAGCTTCAGGTGATGGGTAGCCATCCACTCAGAGATGTCAGTCAGACAAGCAGATATCCTCTCCTTAACCTGTGGGGTAGAGGGAGGGAAAGAGAGGAAGAGTTGAGTATCGTCAGCATAGCTATGGTATGAGAAGCCATGTGAATGGATTACTGAACCAAGAGACTTAGTATACATAGAGAACAGCAGAGGACCCAGTACAGATCCCTGCGGGACTCCTGTTGACAGGGGATGGGGAGCAGAGACGGAACCCTTCCAGGAGACTTGGTAGGATCTATCAGTGAGATACGATACAAACCAAGAGAGGGCAGTTCCAGAAATGCCCATCTCAGCGAGTGTGGAGATCAGGAGTTTGTGGTTGACCGTGTCGAATGCCGCAGACAGGTCAAGGAGAATCAGAACAGAGGAGAGGGCGGAGGCTCTAGCAGTGGCGAGTGCCTCAGTCACAGCCAGGAGAGCAGTTTTAGTCAAATGGCCGGTTCTGAAGCCAGACTGATGCGGGTCAAGCAGGTTGTTCTGGTGGAGAAAAACAGACAGTTGGTTAAGGACAGCACGTTCAATTGTTTTGGACAGGAAGGGCAAGAGAGATACAGGAAGGTAGTTCCTGACATCAGCGGGATCTAAGCTAGGTTTTTTAAGGAGTGGGGTTACACGGGCAGTTTTAAAGGCAGCAGGAACATGGCCACAGATTAGGGAGGTGTTAATAATGAAGGAAATATATGGAAGGAGCTCAGCAGATATAGACTGGAGGACTGCTGAAGGTATGGGGTCTAGTGGACAGGTGGTTGCGCGATGGCGCGTCACCAGCGCGAGCACATCGGAGTCCTCCAGAATCTTGAAGGACGACAGTGTAGCGATGGGTTCAGTATGGGGGATGTGGGGTGTCACCGGATGCGTGAAGGAGTTCCGGATTGCAGCCACCTTCCCCTCAAAGTTGGTCAGGAAGTCATCTGCAGAGAGGGAGGAGGGTGAAGGGAGTGGAGGGGGGGGGTGAGCAGGGAGGAGAAGGTGGAAAAGAGTTTACGTGGGTTAGATAGACATGTATCAATTTTAGACTGGAAAAATGAAGTTTTAGCTGATGTGGTTGCAGCTGTGAAGGCTGCCAGCAGAGTGTGGTAGGAGGCCAGGTCATCTGGGGATATGGATTTCCTCCACTTTCTCTCAGCGGCTCGTAGCATGGTTCTGCTGGATCTGAGAGAATCCGTCAGCCACAGGGAGGGGGGTGATAGTCGGGCTGGTTTGGAGACAAGAGGACATAGTGAGTTGAGAGACTGAGAGAGGCATGAGTTAAACACAGAGGTGGTAACATCAATAGGCATTTTAGCAAAGGTAGCAGGAGGAGGAAGTAGTGAGAGAGGGTGCGGAGATTTCTCCTGAACATAACAGCGGGTGGGTTGTTAGCGGAGTTGAGGGAGAGTGGGCAGGAGAGAGAAAATGAGAAAGAAATGGTCCGATACGTGGAGGGGGGTCACCGTGAGTTCAGATGTGGCGCAACTCCTGGTGAGTACAAGGTCCAGTTGGTTACCACCATTGTGGGTGGCAGACGATGGGGACTGAGTGAGGGCAAAGGACTGGAGGAGTGAGGTGACACTGGATAGCTGGGCACTGTCTGGTTGGAGGTTGAAGTCTCCCAGTAGGATTACAGGGGTACCATCCTCAGGGAAGGAGCTCAGGAGAGTGTCCAGTTCATCCAGGAAAGCGCTGAGCGGACCTGGGGGGCGAAAGAGAACAACAATGTTAAGTGCAGATGGGTGAGTTACAGTGACTGCATGAAACTCAAAGGAGGAGATATTCAGGCAGGGTACAGTGGGAATAGAGAATTTCCAGGACGTGGAAATGAGCAAACCAGTACCCCCGCCTCTGCCTGAGGCCCTGGGGGTGTGGGAGAAGAAGTAGCCAGCAGACAGAGCAGCTGGAGTGGCTGTGTTATCAGGAGTGATCCAGGTCTCAGTGAGAGCCAGGAAGTGGAGGGACTTCACCCTGGCATATGCAGTGATGAAGTCAGCTTTCTGGACGGCTGACCGGCAGTTCCATAGTCCACCCACCTCTGAGAGTTCCAAGAGAGGACAGCGGTGGGCAGACCAGGTTAGCCAGACAGCGTCTGCGGTGGTTGGGCCTCCTGGAGCGAGGCATGGAGCACAGAGGAATGGGGGTTAGACACATGGTAGGGGGTGAGAAGACGGGTTAGGTGGGGAAAGATCATTACAAACTGTTCAAATTGAGGATGAAGCTGCCGTCTTCACGGCAGCCTCTACTTTAACTTATAGACTACTTGTTAATTTCCCGATTGCATTCAGCTGCTTGCAGGGCTAGTTCACTCAGGTGAATCTATTTCCGATTAGCAACACAAAAGACTAGCAGCTGACCTAGAAACACAAAGCAAGTAAACAACTGACCGGTAATGCTGCAATTTACATTAACTAAACAGTGACTACACTACAAACAGTTCAATCAACTAACGCACAGCTGAAACCGAATGAAAAACACGATACTTTAGCCTATCCGACGGTAGATTGACAACGCTGGTCTGATTGCACTCTGAACTAGGAATGCAAAAACATCTGTCCAAATGGTTCACCAACCATCTTTAAAACATTTAGTCCATGCCCAGTTTAATAGTCCTGTTGTGATCTGCTTGCCAACAGATATATGGACACTGACGTATGTCCCACGATGATCCGGTGTGGTGCGGAGACATATCTCCATTAGAAACTCATTTGTGTCACTGCTGTTATGACACCCTGGTTCAGTCTCTTCCTTCTCCAGTGTCTGGGTATCTAGACTGGCAAGGGACAAGAGGTTCCCTGGACTTTGGGTAACATGCAGTGCTTTTTCCCATTAATGTTGCAATTGCGTGAGTGAAATGCAACCTACTCCCAACAGTGTCTCTACCAGTTCTGCACGGCATGCGGGGGCTCTGTCTCCTGTGACAGGAAGCTGGACGATCCACAGGTGGCAAAGTGCGGTCAGGACCTCTCTTCTGACGGGCGGGGAAGCGCCTCTTTCCCTGTCGGAATCCATTTTGGCTCCTTTAGCCTGGGTCCAGTTGGGTGGAGTTGCTTAGTACATTTGCATGCTTATGTTTTTTTTATTTTTACATTTACTATTGTGCTCTGTACACGCTTCCTCAAGCCAAACTAGAGGATCTGATTTTTCTAACAGATCTATAGGGTCCCTCTTTGCAATGTTTTACAATATAATCAATGGCCCACTCAATCATTCTAGGTTCTGAGTATACCTAATGTGGTGGTTTACCTCAAGGACACAGGATAAATGTGGGATACCCTGCTGATACTTTTTCCCAAAAAGCCCAGTTTCTCTACAAACACACCCTGTAAAGTTAACTTTTACTGTTAAACAGGTCAGAATTTACTTATTAGATTCCCAGGAGAATTCTTATGCCTAAGTCTTGAACTTGCTCCTAAATCTGCTATTTTGCTCACCTTTGCCTCAGCTGACAAATCACACTTGTTACATAACCATAAACTCAAATTATCCACAGCGGAATAATGCAGAAAAAACCCGTTATACATACAAAGATTCCTCCTAGGTTTGTTCATCAATAGTGGGCTTGCGATAGAGGTCCCATCTGTTTTCCTTGCAGCAGCAAGAAGGCCTGTCTCCTCTCCGTGCAACCAAAGACTTGGTCTTGGTGTGGCTGTAGAAAAGTTATTTGATTCTTTGTTGATATAGAAAATTGAATGGTGCGGTTTGTCTTGTTTGAAAAGAAAAAGTTGTCCAATCAGAAAATACAGGAAATTTATTTTTCCCTACACCCAGTGAGTAACCTGTTAACTGTGTTATTCCGAAACCGAATGAGACATTACATTAATTTAGCAGACGCTTTTATCCAAAGCGACATACAATAAGTGCATACAGAGACATCATCAAGATCACTACAGAACTGACAAGACAAAGCACATCCTTCCCATAATGTAGCGGCTATACCTAGTAATGAACGTTGACTGTAGTTCACAGTAAGCTGTGGGTAAATCAGCTATACTACACTTCTATTCTAAATGCTATTTTAAACTAACAGACAGGAAAATACAGGGAACTAGTACCATGAGGTCCTCGGTTAGAATATCAGTCAAGGTGGAGTCTGAAGAGGTGTGTCTTCAGGCCTCGACGGAATGCAGGCAGGGTTCGAGTAGAACGTAGGGGAATGGGAAGTTCATTCCACCACTGAGGAGCTAAGGTGGAAAAGCTCCGCAGTCGGGATGAGCGAGAGCCGTTGACACGGAGGGAGGGAAGTCGCCCTGCTGTAGAAGAGTGAAGTGGTCGAGCAGAAACATAGTTCTGGATGAAGTCCTGCAGGTAGGCGGGGCCTGTCCTATTGGCTGCAGTGTAGGCAAGGGTCAGAACTTTGAACCTGATCGTGGCTGCAACGAGTGACCTCAGCAGGGGGGTTACATGGGAAAATTTCGGGAGGTTGAACAAGCCGGGCAGCTGCATTCTGGATCAGTTGAAAAGGCAGAATGGCGCAGGGAGTTGCAGTAGTCCAGGCGTGAGGTGACCATGGTCTGGACAAGAAGCTGGGTGGAGGTGGTGGTCAGGTACGGCCGAATCCTCTTGATGTTGTACAGGAGGAACCTGCAGGACCATGCTGTTGCCCTGATGTGTTCTTTGAAGTCCAGCTGGTCGTCCAGGACCACCCCCAGGTTCTTTGCAGAGCGGGAGGCTGTCACCATGGTTCAATTGACGGTAATGGACAGGTCTAGAAGCGGGGAAGTCTTGTATGGCATGAAGAGCAGCTCAGTCTTGTCGAGGTTGAGCTTCAGGTGATGGCTAGACATCCACACAGATTTCAGCCAGGCAAGCAGATATCCTCTCCTTAACCTGTGGGGTAGAGGGAGGGAAAGAGAGGAAGAGTTGAGTATCATCAGCATAACTATGGTAAGAGAAGCCATGTGAATTAATAACCAAAGCAAGAGACTTAGTGTAAATGGAGAACAGCAGAGGAACCAGTACAGATTCCTGCAGGACTCCTGTAAAAGGTGGATGAGGTTCAGAGACAGAGCCTACCAAGTCTCCTGGAAGGGCTCTATCTGTGAGATTGGAACTGCCCTCTCTTACTTTACATCCTGAGATGCCCATCTCAGCCAGTGTGGAGATCAGGAGTTTGTGGTTGACCGTGTCAAACGCTGCAGACAGGTGAAGGAGAATCAGGACAGAGGAGAGGGAGGAGGCTCTAGCAGTGGTGAGTGCCTCGGTCACAGCCAGGAGTGAATCCGGACTGATCCGGTTCTGAATCTGGTCTGATGAGGGTCGAGCAGGTTGTTCTGGTGGAGAAAAACAGAGTTGGTTAAGGGCAGCTTGTTCAAGAGCTTTGAACAGGAAGGGCAGCAGAGACACAGGATGATAGTTTCTGACATCAGAGGGGTCCAAGCTAGGTTTCTTAAGGAGTGTGGTAACACGGGAAGTTTTGAAAACAGCAGGAACATAGCCACAGTTTAAGGAGGTGTTGACAATGGAGGACAGATATGGAAGGACCTCACCAGATATAGACTGGAGGACTGCCAAAGGGATGGGGTCCAGTGGGCAGGTGGTTGCACGCTGGTGTGTTACAAGTTGGAGTACATCTGTGTCCTCCAGGGTCTTAGTTGTTAGGAGTTGAGGGAGAGTGGGTAGGAGAGAGAATGAAATAAAGAAATGGTCCGATACGTGGAGCGGAGTCACCGTGAGTTCAGACGTGGCACAGCTCCTGGTGAATAGAAGGTCTAGTTGGTTACCAGCCTTGTGGGTGGCAGGCGATGGGGACTGGGTGAGGGCGAGGGACTGGAGGAGTGAGGCAACATTGGATAGCTGGGAGCTCTCTGGCTGGAGGTTGAAGTCACCCAGTAGAATTACAGGGGTGCCATCTTCAGGGAAGGAGCTCAGGAGTGTCCAGTTTTTCCATCCAGGAAAGCACTGAGCCGTATTAGGGCTGCCTCTGCTTTAGTTTTAAACTTAATTGCACTCAGCTGCTTGCAGGGCTAATATACACAGGTGAAACTGGTTCCAACTCGTTCTAATTAGCAACACTAAAGACAGGTAGCTGGCCCAATCACAGCGAGCAAGCTACAGACTAACTGCAAACAATTCAAAATAAACTAAGCTACCGAGTGACTCCAATCTGTTCAAGTAACTAACAGCAGCTGAAAGCAATGAAAAAAAGATAGGCTTATCTGAATCCAAGCGTAGCCTAGATGATTTGTAACATATGCTAGCCTAGTACGGGGAAAAGTTCTTTACTCGACCCAATCCCCACAAAATTGGTTAGACAGTCTGTTTTGAGGACAAACAGTTTAGTGCCACTGTTGATACATCTTCCTGTGTTGACCAAGATATGGGCTGTTCATTGATTATGGTAGGAGTGATGCGTAGAGGAGGAGGCAATTTGGAGATCTGGTCTCTAATAGCTTCAATCTTTTGATTGGAAAAAATTCATGAAGTAATTACTGCTGTAAACAAAGGGGTAAGTTGAAAATTCTGATGGTTTTTTTTAGTCAAATTGTCCAGTGCTAAGCAAATTTTAGGTTGCATTTGATTTGTTCAATTAATTTACATTAGTCATTTGGCAGACGCTCTTATCCAGAGCGATGTACATAGTGCATATTCAAACTAGGAACAAGTGTGTTAAAACTACCCTAAAACGTAAATGCGAATTCAAGTACCAGGCGTAATTAGTATGATTTATTTTTTTCTTCCTCGTCCTGAGGAGGCGGAACGCAGGGATCTGGCAGGTGTGTAGGGTCTGATGAGCTTTTGGAGGTATGGAGGGGCAGATCCTCGGACTGCCTGGAAGGCGAGCACCAATGTTTTGAATTTGATGCGAGCCATCACAGGTAGCCAGTCGAGGTCAATGAGCAGGGGGGTGACATGCTTTCCGTGTGGCAGACTGGCAGTTCCAGAGCCCCCCTGCGACGGTGAAGTTCTCGCAGGGAGTCAGCGAGGGGTAGCGGAGGTTGGACAGGTTGCGTCGCCGCGGAGGGCCACGTCGTTGGAAGCGGTTTCTAAAAGGAAGAGAGCAGACAGGGATAGGGAGAACACACAAACTGGGAGGGAGTGACACTAGTGTGGCTCTTCCAGATGTCTTTTGAAATGCACACAGCTGATTGCAATTGGCTAACAGCTGTGTGAGACACTTCGCAAGCACGGATAAATAATTACTACCAATTAAAAAGCACAATAACGCGAAACTAACAGCCTAGTCAATCTAACAAACACAAACTAGCAATGCAATTAATTTGATCAGCGTTCAACAAGGTCTAATTAAAATCACGCAAACTGCGGCTGGTACGCTTAAAAACGACACTAGCTTACGCGGGATGGTTAAAACGGCTCTTGATACGCAGGAAAGAAGATGCACTCTGATAAGTAGTGATGGCGAAATGAGGCTTCCTGAAGCACTGAGGCTTTGCAGCCAATTGTTTCGCAAATAGATTAATTACTTGAAGCCTCATTCAACACAGTGTACACTAGTGACACCTGCTGGTAAAAATAATTTAGATCAACAAAATCATTACAAATTCCACCTCAGGTTCAAAATAATGAAGTTGCCGCGAGCTAACAACAAACAGCTCTTTAGCTCACTGATAACGCGTCGGACTTCAGAGCCATTGGTGTAAGGAAGTACAAGTTCGAAACCCTGCTCAGGCGATACACATTCTAGCGTGCTTAATATTTATAACATAATTTATATTTGTAACTGTCATTAGGCTAGATTTGTTTTCTCCTAAGATATATTATAAAATAATATATGTAATAATATATTAATTTTGAAAATGAAAAAAACAGGAAGATTGATATAAAGGGGGACAACATTTGTGTGGGGTTCTATTGAGCAGTAAAAGTGTTTCAGAACTGGGGACTGGGAGTGCTTCTGTAACCAGGCAGTGAAAGTGAATGTGCTTCAGTATGGACAGTGAAAGGGAAGGTGCTTTTGTGACTGAGAAGGGGAAGTTTTTATTGATTTGTATTCAGAAATAATAGCTGTTTCACAGTGTTGGGGCTGAGATGGTTCCTCTTTTTGGAAACAATTTCCCCTGCCTTGGAAAAGACCCTTTCACAAGGAACAGACGAGGCTGGCGTGCACAAAAAACGTAGTGCCAGGTGGTAGAGGTGGGGATATGCAAGTTTTTGTGCATGCCAAAATTCAAGGGGATCCATCTGTCTTGGGAGGTTTGGCTCCCTGAGGTAGCGTTGGACCTCTATAGTAGCGTCAGCAGTGGCATTTGAACTCCTGGGCTGGTCCACAATGCTGTCCAGCGGGAGCCACAGGTTTGTACCTAAGAAATGTTTACAAATACTTTATTAGCAGTGATTGTACTTCACATGACATGTGTCCAGTCTGTATATACTAGTAATTATGTCAACAATTCACAAAATAAGCAGTAAATCTTTTTATCTTACCGGAGGTAGTTGCAGGTCCTGCAGCTTGGGCAGGTTGAGGTGGTGGAGAGGGGGCATCTGAGGGTGATGGGGTAACGACTGTGGTCCTAATTACAGTGGCACACTCAGCTTTCAGCCGCGTGACTGCCTCACTGGCCTATGACTGGCTGAAGAACCCATGGGTTTTGAATCTTGGGTCCAACATTGTTGCCATGGTCATTACACTCAACGACTCTAGGTTGGATAAAGTGTCCCTGAGCAGTCTGACCAGATTTTCAGCCAGTTTGCCAGCCATCACAGTGGTCATGTTGGTGCCTTCAGAATCCACAGCACGTTGCAGCATATTCATCAGTGGGATGACTTGAGCCAGACACCCGTTTCTCCTCCGAGAGTTCCACTGTGGCCTGGTGGAATGGAGACAGTACGCGCAGACACTCTCTTATGGCCTCATACTCCTGGGAAGTAAGTGGGGTGAGGTCTGTGTTTAGAGAGGCCAGGGCTGCCCCCATTGGCTCTCTTTGCTGATGCAGGCGGTCAAGCATGTGGAATGTGCTGTTCCAGCGCGTGTCTACCTCCTGGATCATCTTCAGAGTGGGTCTCCCCGTCCGCTCTTGCACCTGGGTCAGCCTCTCCTTAGCAGTGGTACTGGTCCTAAAATATGCCACAATCTTCCTGCTTTTTGTGCGCATGTCATTGAGTCCTGGGGTGTGTTCAAAGGACTTGCGCACAATGAAATTAAGATTGTGCAATACACACTGCGTGTCTAATTTTCAGGTTTTTGGCACAAGCTATCATGTTTGGTGCGGCATCGGTTACAAGGCATCCAACCTTGTAGCAATGCAATTAATATGATCAGCGTTCAACAAGGTCTAATTAAAATCACGCAAACTGCGGCTAGTACGCTTAAAAATGACACTACCTTACGCGGGACGGTTAAAACCGCTCTTGATACGCAGGAAAGAAGATGCACTCAGAGAAAAAGGCAGATCTTGCGGATGCAAGAGCTTGTTTGTACTGGAGGATGCAATCTTTCCATGCAAGACAAAATACTTCTCGTTTAGCTGACCGCCATTTTCACTCCAGTTTTCTTGTGGACTGCTTCAGGGCACGGGTATTGACCTATTGGCCTCCAATAACGGTTACAAGGCATCCAACCTTATCTGTTATGCCCCACTCCTCCATAAGGGTGGTCTTCACCTGTGCAATGTTTGCTGCAGTGTGGCTGTTAGGAAATTTCTCCACTCCCAACAAAACAGTGCCAAGCTTGTCATGGTCGTCAATGTAGTGGCAGGTCACAGCAAGGTAGGCATCCATATTAATGGATGTCCACATATCTGATATGAGGCTGACTGCCACCACCTTCTGCATCTCTGCCTTGCCCTTCTCCTTGGTCTCCTGGTATTTGGCAGCCACCATATTTTTTAAAGCCTGAAGAAGAGAAGAAGAGTGCTTAATTGTCCAACAGAAATGGTTAATTTGTCCTCTGTTTCATCTATAGGCTACACACATACACACCTGCCTTGTAGGGAGAATGTAGGTAGGGTCCAGCTTTTGGACCAACTCCCTAAACCCCTCATCTTCCACCACTGTGAAGGGCTGAGTGTCTTTAATAACCATGTTGACCACGGCCTCATCAAGTTCTTTCTTTCTGGAACCTATGGCAAAATAACAATATGCAAATGTATTTTTATCAACATGTATGTCAGTATGATTATGATAAAGCAACCATAACTGTTATTAAAAAGCAAAATAAATAAATAACCTGTGCTGGTTTCTGGCTCATTGGCAGGTGCATTTTCATGCATGGCCTGATAATTCCTCAGCATGGACGAGGTATTATTGCTGTAAGCCAGCTCCTTTAGGCACAGCAAGCACTTTACCTTCAAAATTAAATAATATGCCATTTGAGAAGGAATGCAGATGATAATGATAATAAGAATAAGAATTAACAATCAAATCATAATATTACACAAATCGTAATAATCTGCTGTAGTTACGTTAAAATAACAACCAACGAACTACATGCAGTCGATTGCTAGCCCAATGTTCGAATAGCGTTTCAGTGTGTTTTTATATCTACGCCACTTAGGCCTACCTTATTGGGAGATATCAGGTCAAAATATTCCCAAGCAGGAGAAGATTTTCGCTTCCGTGCAGGTTCCATTAGCCAATTTTTGTACAAAAACTGTACAAAATCGACAAAACTGCACACAAAAAAAAACTCACTCTTCAAAAAAAATCCTCCAAAAACTTTCAATAGCAATAATACCAATAATAACAAAATCTCCGCAACAACCAACCAACGACAACAACCCTCGAAATAGGGGTGGGTATCACTCCTTTATATCTACAATTCAAAATCCCTAATCCTGCCCAAAACGCAAAACAAACCGATCACGTGGTTCTACAGCACCCGAGGCCTCGTTTGTCATCGATCACGTGCTTCTCTGAAAGTGATACAAGCTTCGGTGCGAGGCTTCTCCAGAAACTGCCCTATGTACTCGACACACAGCTTGGAGCTTTGGTGTCATCCGTAACATCACTACTGATAAGTTAATGCTGATAGTCGCTCTTCCAGATGTCTTTTGAAATGCACACAGCTAATTGCAATTGGCTAACAGCTGTGTGAGACTTTGCGAGCACGGATAAATAATTACTACCAATTAAAAAGCACAATAACTCAAAACTAACAGCCTAGTCAATCTAACAATCTAACAAACAGCCAATCGCAGAACAAACACAAACTAGCAATGCAATTAATATGATCAGCGTTCAACAAGGTCTAATTAAAATCACGCAAACTGCGGCTAGTACGCTTAAAAATGACACTACCTTACGCGGGACGGTTAAAACCGCTCTTGATACGCAGGAAAGAAGATGCACTCAGAGAAAAAGGCAGATCTTGCAGATGCAAGAGCTTGTTTGTACTGGAGGATGCAATCTTTCCATGCAAGCCGAAATACTTCTCGTTTAGCTGACCGCCATTTTCACTCCAGTTTTCTTGTGGACTGCTTCAGGGCACGGGTAGGTTCATCGTACCAGGGAGTGCGTTTTTTTCGACAAAACTTTAAAACTTTCTTCTTTTTAGAGGGGCAACCATATCAAGGGTGCTTCAGAGTTATACTTAACTGGTTAATCAATTCATCCAGCGATACTTCAGTGGAATCAACATACCTCTGTTCAAAACCATCATCTGTAACACACATGAGCTTGCTGCCTTGTGCTATAATACGTGGTGTTACTCCTTGTTTAGCGAGCAGGTACCCGTCGTAACCCTTTGAACGCAATGAATGAGTAGCCCTTGTACTTTGGGGTTTGATACCTTTGGGGGGGGGGGGAACCTGTATGCATCCATCACCAGCAGCAGTCCAACAGTCCCCATTAAAATCAATACAGCATACGAAATTTGCCATGTTCATCGTGGTCCTGCCGACCCTCAATCATGAAACGCAAGGCATTCGCTGGGATTTTCAGGTTTTGCGTCTGTAGGTAACACATTTAGTCTCAAGGTTCAACAAAGCCTTACAGGTGGTGCAACACTGTAGAGTACATCTGTGGGGCTTAAGCTTGCTGCTACTGACAACATACATTCTGGAACATTTGGCACAGAACTTAATATCACAATTAAATTTTTTGCGAGTTATATCACTTGAGATGACGATAATTTGATGGCCTCCAACACCGCTACCATTAGGGTTTTGAATAACGTTCACCACTAACATCAAAGATTCATCAGACAGAATATCAAAATTGCAATCATGTCCAAATCGATTGCGTACCCGATAAGTGTCATGGTGTACAAGTTTAATACCGTTGGCTTCCAACATTTTCAGTGGCAGGTCTTTTGTTGTGCGATTCAGAACAAAAGTTGTACCACAATATTTAAACAGTGTGATGCTGCAGGACTGGTCATGAGGGCTGGTGGGGTTGTGGTCTGTGCAGGCTCAGGCGTAAGCTCTGGCGTACACAGTCCTGGTTGACGATACGGTCGCGCTGTCCATGGTGCGGACCTGGGCTGGCGTCACGCGATTGCTGTTGTGGACGTCTTAAGTCGTACTTGACTCTAATTGATGTATGATGACTATTCAAAATCTCAATGAATTGGCTGAATTCATCCCCACTGTGCTCCCATGTCCCCCAAATGTTGTCCAGGAACCTATAATAGTGGGTGGGCCATCTCGGACACTTGGGGGAGAACAGTACCCTCCCAATCTGCCATGTAAATATTTGTGTACGCCGGGACAAACCACTTCCCCATGGCTGTGCCTTTAATCTGCAGAAAATGCTGCTCATTAAACACAAAAATCATTCCTCGTCAGGCTTGTCCTCAATAAGACCAAGGCCCTGTCCAATCTCCGATGATCCAGGTATTTCCTAAACCATTTTGGCACCACCCACAGTCCCGCCTCTGTCTCCCCTCCTGTCAAATCAGTTTGATACACTCCCTCTCTCTCTCCCTCTCTCGCTCTCCCTCCCTCCAAGGGGATGAAGTCCAGAGACTGAATCCTTCCAGGAGACGTGGTAGGATGCTAACCAAGAGAGGGCAGTCCCAGAAATGCCCATCTCAGCAAGTGTGGATATCAGAGGTTCATGGTTGACGGTGTGAAACACTGCAGGTAAAGGAGAATCAGGACAGAAGAGAAAGGAAGAGGCTCTAGTGGTGGTATGTGCCTCATCACAGCCAGGAGGGCAGTTTCGGTTGAATTCCCGGTTCTGAAGCCGGACTGATGAGGGGCGAGCAGGTTGTTCTGATGGAGAGAAACTGAATTGGTGAAGCACGACTCGTTCAAGGGTTTCGGACAGGAAGTGGGAAGGGGCTCTGGAGATGTGTGAGGAGTAGCCAGCAGACCGTACAGTTGGAGTGGCAGTGTCTGATGTGATCCAAGCGAGTCTTACTGGCTTGTGCTATGGGCCATGAATCGCTTCTTCCCCCATTAGCCTGCTACAGTCATGTTGCAAATGCAGCCAAATTTCTGTTGTACAATTTTTCCACTAAAACCTGCAAGAGAATGACACTTCAGTAGACATAGGGGGTGAATTGGGGGTTTGAAACATGTAAGATGTATTGCACCTGTGTCAACTAAGAAATTGACCTATTGGCCTCCAATAACTGATTGAGTTGTACATGGTCTATTCCATCTATCACAACAATTTCACAGAACAGAGTGGGGATGTCGAAATACCCTAGAAGATGTCACTACTTATCAGTAGTGTTAAAGTGTACATTACTCTCCCCTCTCCACACCTCCACAGAATTGGCTGGCTACTCATCCTTTCAATGGCTGCTGTGAGGGTTGTTAGCACCAGGTTGATATTGGGAGACAGGGATGTTTTCCATTCAGTGTTTGGCATTGACAAGAGTGATGTCCACTTTCATTAGTTATAACATTCAGCTACAAAACATCTCGGCTGTGTCCGAATCGGCACCCTTCCATACCATTTAGTAGGCTTGAGTGGACAGGACGATAGTCGTCAAGGAGGCAAAATTTTCTAAATCTAGTATACTTTAAATCTCCGTCTGATGCACTTCCGGTGTTTCTCGGACTACATTCGGGAGCACACCAAGTAGTACACAAACATGTTGGTTGCATAAGTGACGTGAAGCTTTGTTTAAAAAATTTAAAAAGAAGTGCAGCTTCACTGACATTTTCCTTCAAAAACACGTGACATGACCACACAAGGGTGGGACGTCTTACAACACCAATACGGTTGGGAAAATAGTATGCCGGATATTTCTTTTGCGTACTGCACGTCGCGTGCTAAACAGTGCACATTAAACAGCACACTTCTGCCAGTGCACTGTACAGAGGAGACAGGGCGTAGTAGATGATGCTCTGATTCGGAGGACACAGCCCTAGATTGTCTACTAGATTCTGTAAAAAATGGGTTAAGATGCGTTTGATCCAATGTTGGCCATATCACCAATTCCGGAGTGGTTCACGTAGTCAATCAGTTCATAGGGTATTGATTAATTATTCGTCTATCATTCTGGGGGAAAAAATGTGATAATGGGACAACTCTCTCGGGAAGAACAGTTCGAAGTAGCAACAACACTGAAGAGATGCACTCAAATATGGAGGATTATTCAACCCAAAATTAAAATTAAAATGAAAATGGAAAATGAAAATGGAGGATTATTCAGCCCAAAATTAAAATTAAAATCTTTTCATTTTCGTTTTCATTTTAATTTTCATTATCGTTTTCATTATCGTTTTCATTTTCATTTTCGAACTGTACTATCTATGTAAATGAGGGGGTATGGTCAAGCAAGCAGGGTGGGCTACTACCAGGTTATCGTAGGCTACTACCAGGTTTGCAGAGGTGGAAATTCCAGGGGTCAGAAAGTAAAAGTGTTTCTTCCACCCATGAACTCACAATTTCACTAATTAGCCTAGTTAGCTCCTACCTCTTGGCTGAAGAATTGTGATAATTAGCAAATCCAGGTGATTGCAACAAATTATTGCAATCTTTCACTTTCTGAACCTGGATTTTCCACCTCGCAGGTTTGACCTATAGCCTACACAGCGTAGCGCTGGCTAGCTAGCTCCGTTTCTTTCATAAAACAAGAATACTGTATAACACTGCTCAGATTCTTCATCATTTCATACATTAAAACGTATGAGTGCCCTGACAGCATAGAATCAAGCATAGACTGTTACCCATCCCTATGCTATGCTCCCCCTAGTGTTCATTAAGTGCTACTGCACTAAACCTGTATGAGGCCCACCCTGCTTGCTTGACCATACCCCCTCATTTACATAGATAGTACAGTTCGAAAATGAAAATGAAAACGATAATGAAAATGAAAATGAAAACGAAAATGAAAATGAAAATGAAAACGATAATGAAAATGAAAACTAAAATGAAAAGATTTTAATTTTAATTTTAATTTTGGGCTGAATAATCCTCCATTTTCGTTTTCATTTTCATTTTCGTTTTCATTTTAATTTTGGGTTGAATAATCCTCCATACTCAAATAGTGGCCAAACGCGTTTACACAAAGGTGAAACTAGGTGAAATTAGCAAAACAATACAGGTACTTGGCCTAAATCGGTTTTCTACCAAGTGTCTACAAACAACTGTTCAAATTGACTAAGAAACAACTGAAACAGATTCAAGAAAAATATACGCGTACCTGAACACCGAGTACAAGCAGCAACAATGCTGAACAGATGCACTCTAAAATACCGAGTGGCAAAACGTGCTTAATAGGCTATGCACACCGGTTAAAATAAAAATACTCAAAATTAGGCTACCAATTAAGTGACTACAAACAACTGTTCAAATTAACTTAAACAGCTGAAACCGAATGAAGATACGCTTATCTGAATGCGGAGTAGTAGCCACAAATAGCTACCGAGTGGCAAAACGCGCTTAATAATATACACGCAGGTGCACTACTCGAAATTAGCAAAACGATAGACAGGTAGGCTATTTAGCCTAAATCACTCAGCTACCGAGTGACTAAAAACAAAAAATAGTTATAACTCTGAAGCGATGCACTCTGTGTCCATTTTTTGTTGCAGTGAGCATGACAGACCTGAGGTAGCAGAATTGTACAAATGTGATTGTGAGGATGAGAATGCTGGCGATGATGCTTCTTCGGAAAACAGCCGGTCCAACCAAGTATATGCATATTGCGCATACAATGTTGATGAGCTGGTCAGCACTGGATGTTTGTTTGGCCAAGTTCACCTCAATGAAGGTTAACTAACTTTTTCAAGTATCCACATGGCAGTGTACCTACTGGAATTCAATGGTGCACACTTATGAATTGCAGCTCAATTTCCACTATTCCACTACTAATACACACGATAAGACGTTGTAGGGAATCATGCACATTTCAGTATTCAAAAAATAATTTAACCTTCAAATATGCAGAGATTAAAACGCTACATTTACCTTGCTGGAGACCTAAAATAATCAGTTGCATTTTTTGGCCAGTAGAGGGTGCTCCAAGAAAATGGAAAGCAATGATGGGATTGAAAAACCCTCAAATTAACAAGATGGTTCTGACAAGTATAATTAGTAACTATTCTTTATTTACCTTTAGATAAATAAGCACAGATATGTACATTAGAAAAAAAATCTAATGTGAGGACTGACTGTACGTTCACTGAAATGCAATTGAAAACTGAACAGTGCAACTATGGAAACAATATCAATGGTTACATGTATTGCATACTTTATTTTCCACCCTAGCACCACTCCTGTGATCTTTTACTTCAAAGAAATGCAAAGGTGAATAAATTATTTATTACTTTTGTTATTTATAAAGTAATGCCTTTATACAATTCCATAGGATGACCCGGTTTGAATTCTATACTACATGTGCTGGTAAATATTGTGTGTGCGCGTGTGTATATAATTAATTTTATTGATCAGGTAAGGACCTTCTATGTAATTATTGTTTGAAAAGTTTCATCTGCTTGGTCCAGTTGTATTTTTTGTTCTCAAAGATATTTCATTAACATCTAGATTTAGAAATACATTTTTTGTGAGTAGTTTCCATTTCATAATATATATATTTTTTTTTTTTGGCAAAAGAGTAGCAAGTTTTGTCCATTAACAAAATCAACACCAAGTATACCAAATATCATCTTAGCCGTACACATTCAGCCATGAAACTACAGAGAACGTTAACAATGATGCAACAAGGTAACATTGATGTCAGAAATAAAACGATGACAAAAAAATTCATGTAACATTTTAAACTTTTAAATGGATCGTATCACTGCTCGTATCACGGGCTGATAAAATCCGCTGCAGAGCAACCAAATTTGTACAATACACTCAGTGCAGATAAGATAAGGTCATTTTTAAAGGAGGAGTTTTACTTTTTTTTTTTTTTTTTTTTAGTTTTCCTTTTACAGATAGGGATTATATGCGGAGGTCATCATAGCTCCAAAAAAGCACACACCAATTTGTTGCCGCCTTACAGGTATACAAACAAAAACACACTCAACGACTGGTTTCTGGGGGAGCTTGGTAAAGTCCACACAGTTGGTCATTCACTTAGATCACTGTTCATTTCCTTTAAAAAAAACAACAAAAAAAAAACCCCGCATCTGCCTGAAAGCATTTCCATCTGTACAGCGGGAAGCGGGTCGAATGCCAGGTTCAGTCTGGAAGTCACTGGGTTCCCACAAACCGCCCTTCCAGGGTTCCGCTTCAGTCCAAG
The DNA here is from genome assembly GCA_029718625.1 of Synaphobranchus kaupii. NCBI lineage: Eukaryota > Metazoa > Chordata > Actinopteri > Anguilliformes > Synaphobranchidae > Synaphobranchus > Synaphobranchus kaupii. Next base: position 14,513,942 of record CM056394.1, read on the forward strand.
CGCTGGGTGAAATTTTCTGGAAAGAGTCCTTTTGGAGCTGTGACTCCTAGTTGGAGCCAGTCAGATTCCTTCATTCCTGTGAGCCAGCCGGCATCCTGGAAGTAAATAATTAATCTTATATGTGGGGAAATATTATTTTATGGGGGTTTGGTCTAAGCCCAGATAAAACCTACATATAATGGTTAAGTCTGTACAAAAGAAAATTAATAAATCGGGACCATAACTACAAAATGAAATGCTATGAGACAGCGTATGAACATTTTAACTTTACTTAATTTGAGCATGAAGGAAAAGGGATGTTACTTGCCAGGCATAATTCCACAATGCAGCAGCTTCAGCACATTGGCAATAGATTAAGGAGTTAGCCGGCAACCCAGGTTCTCATCCAGTGGGATGTCATCGAATTTAGCCAGCTAACTCCCTACCCCCCCCCCCCCCCCGGTATCTTATTGAGGGCAGAATTACCTGATAGAAAACTTCCCAGTGAGGTTACCCTGACTAACTGGTTTAACTTCTACAGTATTGACAAAAGTGATTATTGTTTAGTTTTTGGGAAGCTACTTAATCCTGTAGCAGCATTGGCAGTTCCTTAGCATCAAATGACACTTATAAATCCTTACAAAATCGTAAGTTTTGTGGATGTCAACAACAATAAAAACAATTGGCGCAGAAATAAATGCCTGCTTCTACACTACTGAAGTCAAAGATGAAATGCAACTTTGCACACTACTAGAGATAGAAATTTAACAAAGCTTAAAATACTACAAGCTTTTTTTTTTTTCTTAACACTGCGTAACAAACAATAGTTACTTTTAGTCTAACATTTTCATGTCAGACACATCTATAATCTGCTTAAATGTGTCACTCAAAGCTATATATTTATATATATATATATAAATATATATATATATATATTTTTATTTTTTATTTTATTTTTTTTATTGAGAATATCAATCAGTTTACATATGACAATGGTTACAAAGTGTAGATTATGAATGAATTAGAATAATTAGAATAGAATTAACAAAAATAATAATAGTAGTTTGTAATATGCCCCGCGCTTGTACTAAAAATTGTAGTTTTTACTTCCGGTTTACTTCCTGAAATTGTCGGAGGACTGTACTCCTGAATCCCCTCAACAAAACCCCGGGTTTCATCCTGGGATTTTAAGCGCCCCCATTTGTGAGGAACAAGTCACCCACTCAAAAGCTGTTTTACGAAATTGATTCAAATATGCGCCCTCAAAGGGGTGAAGGGATCCTACTCAGTCACGGCCCTTGATCTCGGCTGCCCAGAGGTTGGGCCACTTCCTACCTACCTGGTCTTCCGCATGCTGCGTCGGGATCACCAGCACCACGTCCCCTTTCTTCAGTTCGAGCTCATCGGTGTTAGCCGCCTCAAAGTTGTGCAGCGCCTCCACCTGACGGACAAGGCGGCCCCAATCAAAGCCCTGCCTTCTAACCTTTCTATGGTGATGGTCAACACTTGACCATCACAAGGAACCACAGCTAAGGTACTGTATTTACATCATTGTGGCGTTTCATTTACACTCGCGCTATTTTTTCCCCATTGTCCATAAATCCATCAAGACCCCAACCTCTATAGCACCAATTATGTAATTTGATACTGATGTTCCATGAGTACATTTTTAAACAAATATTTTAAACATTTTATCCAATAAATCACAGATCAAAGATTTAGGTTATTTACTGAAGATGCATTTTCAATTTATTGAAAAAGGAATTTATTGTTGAAAACCACTGGAATATACGGAGCCTGCTGGGGGTGGGCCCTACCTTATATAGGAACCCAGGGGGCGTGCCCTACCTTATATAGGAACCCAGGGGGCGTGTCCTACCTTATATAGGAACCCAGGGGGCGTGCCCTACCTTATATAGGAACCCAGCGGGCATCCCAGGGGCCTCTGGCTGGCTCTCCGGTGTCACTCCATTGCCAGTGGACACAGTGGGGGAAGTGATGTCGCCATCGCGGTCATCGTCACCCTCATTGCTGGAGGCGGGTTCGATCACCACTGATGGGATGGGCATCTTTTCCTTTACAGTGAAATGGGAAGAGTAAACGTGCACGTATGCACGCACGCACGCAATTTACGTGATGCATCTCCAGATATTTTCCAAGAAAGTATAAATATACGTACATACTCATGCAGTCATGTATACATTTCTCAACATATTTCACAGCCCCTATACAATGTCACTATATATGAAAAATGTTTAATCGCCACCTAAAGCATTGATTTCAAGACGTTTAATAATCTAAACATTATACGTACATTTGGCATCCCTTACAGTAAGAAACCAAACTCATTCAACCTAATGAAACTTGCAACAAAATGAATAAATAACCAAAAAAAAAAAAATGAATTCCCCATCAATATAACATTGGCCCTGAACTGATCTCCAAGATGGAAAACACACATCCAAGGAAATGCATTGCTTGGATCAGGGGTGGGCAACTCCAGACCTCACGGGCCGGTGTGTGTATGCAAGTTTTTGCTGCCACCAGTTGCCAATTATTTAATTAGCCCAATCATTTCCATGGTCATATATTTTAGCTACATTCAACTATGTGAACAGCAGCTGATGGATGTTCTTGTGCCTGTAGGCACGTATTGTAGCGTTTTATTGTGGGCTAGTTTACGAGTGAATCTGTGTTTGTGTATTTGACTGATTAGCTGATTGAGCCATGGTAACCGGTGGCATCAGAAACCTGCACGCCCCCCCGGCCCCCCCGGCCCGCGAGGCCTGGAGTTGCCCACTCCTGGCTTTGATTTATAAAGGTGCTGCGACTGATGATACGGAGCCAGGGAGAGGACAGAACTGAATATCTACCTCTTCCTTTGTCTCAGTTTCTTCAGCACCCTCTTGTTTGATTTCCTCCCCCCCTTCTGGCTCTATGGCCTAAAAGATTATTTGAGACGTGAGTACTGATGTTGGGGTACCACCACAGCCAGGAGGGGAGGGGTTGGGGTGGGGTGTAAAAAGGAACGGTATACATGCTCCGGTGCACCACAGGTCACGGCACTTTGGTAAAGCAGGTCGTGTAGTGGGTGAGATTGGTTATTGGACCACAATGCACCTCGCAATATGCATAGAATGCATATGATTTACCACGTGAAGCTGACTTTCAATGCATTTTCCCCTTATAAAAACCTAATCTAACGCTATTATAAATCAATAAGGAAATGTGTGGTAGGTGCTAATGGCTAATAATATAAAGCCTAAAGGTGTATAGCTACCTCCGTTTGGCCATCTAACTATATGCTGGTTTAAACATCTACATAAATCTTAGCCTCCACCTCAGCTGATAGACTGTTAATGTTGAGTCCAAAATGGCTTCCCTGCATCATCCAGGTGAATGTTGCTTGTTTGGTATCTCCAAGAAAATGGATGAAATGTGTCACATACATGTACAGTATTGTTAAAAGGCCAGGGTGGCTTAAAAAAAAGTGTTCAAGGAATAAGGTGATGCACACAGCTTCAAAGCGCAACAACCGATATGTGCAATGATCTGGGCCAGTGAGTCACTATAAATTTGATCTGTCAAATTCTCTGATTGTGAAAATCTCTCCTGAAGTGTTACCAGTAATATTCCTCTGTGCATTGAAGGCCTCTGTCTTCACTATTCAGGTAATATCCTCTTCTAAACAAGATGTTCCTTTTCAATACCAGTCCCTGACATTATAAGGGGGAGGCTTGAAATATTATGATGTAGAAATTGTCATCCACAAAATGTCAAAAGCTGTTATTTTTCCTGACTAAACCCCTCCCATGAGAACAATCCGCTTGTATGATACATAATTGGGGGAGGAGTCAACACTCTTCATAGAGCCAAAATTGAACAAAACAGATTTTTTGCCGCTGGGCAAAACTATCACAATATCACGGTATGGTTAGACTTCCATGGTGACATAGTGGGAACCGTTAAATAGCTGGCATTTAATTTATAAGAATGAGAAACCGTTCAATTGACCTTGTGTTGATCTAAGTGTCCAAAGTCATACGCTCACAAACATGAAAGGAACCACTTGGTCACAATGACTATCAAAAAACACAAAACGAACACAATGTTTGATGTGGATTGCCATTCCATAAAAAGGAAAGGCTACATCATATACTTGTACAGCACATGATGACTGATATAAAGCAATAATATAAGAATAATATCCAATGTCAATGCCCTTATGTATTCATCAAGAATAATACTGGCATATAAATGATATACAATATTGAAACTTGTGTTAACAGCATGCCAAATACCCTAATTTGTTAACAGGAGACATTGTTTAAAAAAATAAAATAAATAAAAGATCATATATGGCAGTAGGCCTACCTTGCAGTAGGCCTACCCCCCCCCCCCTAACATGACCCCAACATTCACAACCTTGTAAGAATAATGTTTGCAAATCGGGACAAAAAGATACTGTATATTCAGTAAGTTACTTCACTGTAATGAGGTTCTGCCAATTAAAGAAACATGGGAAAATGTTTCCTCAGAGACTTGATGACATTGCTGTCCTTTAGAAAAAAATATTACTACTAGTACCCTGCTGACAAACATTCTCAGAATGTTGCTGTTGCATTCAACAACAACATACTTATTTCAGCTTTATGACAATATGGCAAAGTTTATTATAGACATATTAACAGTTGTGGATGATTGATTATTAGTAATTTACCGGAGTCTGCTCTTTTGGAGACTCCTTCTCCACTGTTGGGGCCTAATATACAGTACAAAGAGGAGTTATAACAGCGCTGACACACGAGAAACAAACACAAGTTGTGAGGAAAGGTAACCAGGGATCACAAAAAAAGAGGAACAGGTTGACCAGAATGGAGGTAAAGGTGCATGGCATTCTTCCTTTCAATAGTCCTGTAAAATAAGGAATTGTTCTCGCAAAAAATACAATAAATTAAATGAATCAAAAGAAAGATCATTACCCAAAAATATAGTGTATAGCAATATTTGCATTTCACACAAAAAACAGTGCATTAATAACCTGCACAAAAAATATAATTTATTAAACTAAATGCATAAAAATAGATGTCAATAGAATTTTAAGTTATTTCAAAAAAATTAAAGACTGTAAAAACTAAACCAACATTGAAACCTCAAATCTGGTCTAAAAGCAACACAAAATATAACCTAACCAGTTAACATAAGAACAAAGTAACTTGATAAGTGCTGCCAAAAGCACTTATCAAGGCAAAGTACCACTGACCAACCCTTTGCCTTTATAATGAGCTGTGGTCCTGTTCAGTTTGACCCGTTCCCCTCAACACAAATTACAGGACAAATTGTCCCTAGAAAGTGAATCCACGGAGAATGAGCATCTGTGGATGGAGCCCGTGATGCTGGGTTTGAATACGGCCTGTGATTTGCAAACAGAGTGGGTGGAGCCTAGGACAGGACCACAGCATGCTGGGATAGTTACCAGAGGCTCCGCAGTAGGGGACCCCACCTCGGCCTCTGCGGTTGCAGCCGTTTCCTACACGTGGAAAGAGGTTATTTACACTTCCACCCACCAGAGGAAACGCCACCTTTTATTTATTTACCTTTATTTTTGTATTTAACATTTATTTATACAAGGTAGGTTGACGGAGTAGGCATGCTCTTTTACAGCAACGCCCTGTTAACACCCTGTTAACACTCCCCAGTTAGCCTAACATGTATGTCTTTGGACAGGGTTGGTTGACTGAGCATGCATGCTCTTTTACAGCAACGCCCTGTTAACGCCCCCCCAGTTAGCCTAACATGTATGTCTTTGGACAGGGTTGGTTGACCGAGCATGCATGCTCTTTTACAGCAACGCCCTGTTAACGCCCCCCAGTTAGCCTAACGTATGTCTTTGGACAGGGTTGGTTGACCGAGCGTGCATGCTCTTCTACAGCAACGCCCTGTTAACGCTCCCCAGTTAGCCTAACATGTATGTCTTTGGACAGGGTTGGTTGACCGAGCATGCATGCTCTTTTACAGCAACGCCCTGTTAACGCCCCCCAGTTAGCCTAACGTATGTCTTTGGACAGGGTTGGTTGACCGAGCATGCATGCTCTTCTACAGCAACGCCCTATTAACGCTCCCCAGTTAGCCTAACATGTATGTCTTTGGACAGGGTTGGTTGACCGAGCATGCATGCTCTTCTACAGCAATGCCCTGTTGATGCCCCTCCCCCAAGTAGCCTAACCTGGATGTCTGGCCTGCATCTTAACCCTTACTTACAGGTCCGCACAGCCAGGGCACACGAGTCTTACCCCACTCATTGGCATAACATTGTAAAATGTAAGAATGTATCTGATGGTGGTTTAGGAAGACTTGGGACCAAAATATCACTACTATGCGGCTCTTAACATGCATGCCATCTGCCATGTAAGCCAAACTCATATGGGCTCGTTTGGTCGCACATGATTTAAGCTTCTCTTATGCCAGGAATGACATAAGTCATATTTACCAGGGTAGCTTCATCACAGGACTCTTTCTCCGCATCAGAGGGTGGGGTTATCTATGTGCAGAGAGAGAGTGGGGCGGTTACTGCAGATGTGGGATATCACGGTTTGTGGGGACAGACCAGGGAAATCTGGCTTCGAACCTGACTTTTTTTTTGTTTTTGCAGAAAGTGAGACCCTTTTAAACATGGGTGATGACTTCCCTAACATAACAATCTCCTCTGTCCACAGCAGAGGCTCCACTTTTGCAGCTGTGATGTGGTCTTTAGTGCCATCTAATGGCAGAATCCTGCGAATGCATTTGTAAATATTGGAAATCGGTATTTTACAATTTCACGGTTCATGTTGCATTATACCACCTTGTGTGCACCTCATAGTACTGTCAGGCATTTTTCATGTGCCAAATATATACATATACAGTATGTATACATGTCACAATATAATATTTGTTTGTACTAGCATGTACTTCATAATATTATTTATAACAAAACATAACAAAAATATTTGAAATGCAAAATGTACATAACTTTATACGTGTAAAAAGCCAGGAGCAAGGAGAAGTGACACCCCCCTTTCAGCATGTATGCTGTCTATTAGAGGCACTGTGCCTTTAAGGAGCTGTGACATCACTCCATCAGGAGCCAATCGGTCCCTGGTATAAATTGCTGCACTGCAGTGATGGGGATTCTGATGCAATGCCAATGCCAGGATGTTCAATTCAAGCAAAGTCACCGGGGCTTGTAATCACCAGTGAGCCTTGGAAAACCACTCTGCAAAATTCAGTGGGTGAGCATTAAAACTGGCTTGCAATGACAAGCTTGAAAATGTTCATTGGGATTGGATTGAGAGCGCGTCTTCCCCCTCGGGCCAAACCACTGCGACAACTGCGTCGGCCACGAGAGATGCCTGCACTGCATTCTGTGATTCATATTTAGACTTTAAATACTTTACTTTGGCCGAATGGCGCCTGCAGCAATATGACTGACATTTCCCCTAAAGTGATTCTACGTCTTCAGCTTGCTTTGCCTATGTGAAGGCCTCTAGCCTCTATCATGATAGCCTCCATCAAGACTTAATAATGTTTGGAAATGTTTCGCAACAGACCTTGCAGATTAGACTCTGGGGGTGGAGGAGATGCCATTATAGTCCTTGACCTAATTTGCTCCAGTAAATGTTCTGCCATATATGTTCCATATAAAATGAGATTTGGGTGTCTACTTCACATTCACAGACGGATATAAACCCCATCTGGGTTTACAGCTGAGATGAAAGGGGTATTAAGCCATGGAAGCATCGAAAAGGCTCAGTTTTACAAATGACGATGGGAGATGAAGTCCGGGGCTCGAGGTACTGAACTGTGTTTGGCTTGCTGTGGACTCCAACTCCCATCAGTCCTTTTGCTAAATGTTCTGTGGTCAAAAGCACCCTACAGTGGGCACAGTACAGCAGAACACTGTCACACATGTGAACACAAGGTAAAAATAAAACCTTAAAAATAATAGAAAATAAAGCACTATTATCAGTTGTTGATGAATGAATATTCTTAGACTATTACAGTACCCAATGTACAATTTTCCTGTCGCCCACATTACTGCTGCTTCGAAGAAGTGATTTTGACGGTTTGCCCTTTTACCCACAAAAAGGACAAGTGAAAGTAAGGCTTAATTTCCACATCTTCTGAAGCGCCACATTTCAGTAAATCGGAACACAAAATGGCTTGAAACAAAACATGAGATTTTTTTCCTCCCATACTTTATAAACCTTTTTAAAAAGAAAGAGCACCACAAATGCTAAATACATAAAATTAATAGATCTTTTTTACATCCATGATGCAAAAAATTCAATAAAAACCTTGAGTTAATGAAAACAAACAAGACAACCACAAAGCCAGTAGGCGTGCAACAATATAGTTTGCATTTCATTCAGTACAGCCAAAGTCAATAAATGAGATGAGTATGCAATTAAACACACAATATATAGGATGCACACCTAATCCACATTACAAAAGGAAAACGAATGTATTTCTCAGGAGTACATCTGTTTTTGGTCACAAGCCCGGTCACACTTTACAGTAACTGATTCATTGCTTGTCATTACATTGTGTGAATTACAAGACATTTGTAACATTATGGGAGATGTAAGCATTCATAAATGTTCATATATTTTGAAATGCATGATATCAAGTGTCTTCAAGAATATTCATGAATTATCAGTAATTATGAAGTACTACCCCACACTGTGTACTGCAAGCCCTCAAGGCAGTACAATTATTTTAAGTGTGTTAAATCAGTAACCAAATTACAGACTTCAAAGATCTCATTAAGATGTCCAACCACTGAGATTGGAGGTTGAGTGATGCGCTACACAGCTTAAAATTAAAACTGCCTCAGTTTACCTGTGGGAGCAGCTAAAAAGATTATTCACTGAAGACAAAAAGTCATAATTTCTTTCACTTTTTGAAAGCCTGGTATGTTATTACAAATCTTTTTGTAAGGCATTAAATTCATATGGATGGCATTTTATCAGTTTTAGTTCACTAGAATCCACAGCCAATGGCCACAAGGCCACATTTAGCAAAATTATAACCTGTGAGCTCCAAATGACCACTTGCTTCAAATTCAACCATGAAAGGGAAAAAAAAACATTTTTAAATGTAAATTCTAGCATGTCCGTCTTCCATATGTTTTCAGATTAAAACTACAGACTGACTGCAATTCTTTTCACAATGGACATCGACATTTTGATCATATTTACCCCCTAAACCATCAGTCCTTTACAAAATTAACAAATCATTGGTACAATTTATGAATTCAAGAAACCGATGCAATTTAACTTATCCACCAGTTTGGTTTAAATGTGTCTGTTTGGCCTTGTCCTGATGATAAAATATTAAGCTCAGGTTCATTGATAACAAGTTTATTTACATGGGAGTTTTGTGTCATTTTTAGCATATGCACCCCAATTATGTTAACTCCAGCCATGGGAGAAGTGTGCACATCCTAAGACTTCAACTCCCATAAGCCCCTTGTGGCCATCTGACCCAGAGGTGTCTCTGCCCTGTTTAAGGGAGGACTTTTCCGGTAGTCTAGAGAACGGCAAAGCACTGCACAAGGCCTTACCGCCCGCACAGTGATGGAGAAAAGTGAGGCGGTATGGTGGGGGGAGGGGCTTGAACGTACCTCAGGGGACTTCACCTCTGGACTCGCCACAGGCTCCACGACCTCCGCCTCAGTCGTGTCCTTCACAGGAGGGGGAGTGGGGGGGGCAACAGACACATTTAAACAGACACGGCCAACCGCCTCCCAGGTGGGATCAGAGTTCAACAGACATCGAGGGCAGTGCCTGGCACTCCCTAAAATTTTACACTTACATTTTTAGAACAAAACAATACATGCATAAAAATGCACCTGCTTCACTAAACTCTGTCTCAGAACTCCATCCATTAAGACTTACAGAATTGGTAAAGCAACAGACACACTATAAAAACTACATTAGGTTGCCTTCATTTTGAAGCACATGAATGTATTTGTATCTATGTATTTGAGTTTTGACTTCAGTGCACAAAACCCCAGCCTCCTTTCAGTGTGACGGATCACGTCTCACAGTAGTTCAACGTCTTCTCTATTTCTCTGGGTGATCTGATGCGTACCGTGGCATTTAGGCCAATTAATCTGATTGTGTACAGCACCGTGGCATTTAGGCTAATGAACTACTAATTAACTTGGCTGATCTGTGACAAAGGCCACTGTACCAGTCTGCAGCATTATAACACCATGGGTGCACACTAAACAGGGAATATCTGCTAGAGACGACAGCCACTCTGCAGGACGACATTCTCACCAACTGAGACACAATGATCGAGCCAGTGAGCCGACGACACGTTAGGGACGGGTTCTGGACAAGACGCCGATAATGCAGTGATAAGCTCATTCTGTGTCCCTTCAGCAGCAGTGAGGTCTGCCCGGCGCACAGCACATCCACGGGAAGCGCGTGCCGAGACCACGTAAAGGGGAACGGCGACAAGTGAAATGTCCTGCAAGGACAGTACCTGCTGCTATTTTGAGTTGAATGATTGGTTTGGCTTGTTTTGACAGAGGTGCAGGTCAACATGCGTTGTGTTCCAACATCCCCCTACATCCCATTTACAATAAAAAAAAAAATAAAATAAAATTTAAAAAAAACTTCTAAAATGTGTGCGCAGACATGCCTTGTCTACTTCCTGTCCCTGCAGGAACTCTACCTTTCCAGGCAGTGTTTTTAGCTGTGTGCTGGCACTCTGCCCTGTCTGCCAAGCCACTTCTATTCAATTCCAGACTACTTGTAGTGTTTGTGTCTGTAAAATGACTGCCATGACCCTGCAAGCCAGCCTCAAAGGCAGAAAAAAAGTGTTTTTGCCAAAACCAAAGTCAATTAATTCTTGTTGACTTTTTTTATCTGTTTTATTCTGTACGCCCCGTGTGGATTACGCTTTAATGAAAGAAACAATAAACCTAGCTAACCCAAGGCTCAGGTAAAATCAATTTAATTCAACTGGGAGCAATCAGTCACCTAGCGGAGCCCAGACTGGAGCAGCGTGACGAAGCCGGCAGTGGCTGTGGTAAACGCAGGATATTGGCGGCTTTAGCGGGATAATGGCGGTGATTGTCGCGCGTTTCCTGATGGGCCGATTGCCATTTCAGTGTCCTTGTCACTCCCCCTTCACATGCAGCATAACCGCGCGTCGGACACCTCGGCCTTACGAGCAATCGCCACGACGACTACTGCCAAAACTCAGCCCTTCGCAGAGTGACGAGCGATCAATACGCGCTCCCCTCGGGTCCGTACCCCCATTTGTACAGCACTGAAATCTAAAGGTGAAACGCTGAAACTAAGGCTGACTGGTGACAGCGTTTGCATTTAGTTCCACGGGAGAGTCTGCTGTACTGAATTTGCTTCCTTGAGAATGACTACATTCTGATCCTGACCCACTTCATACAGTACATATCGCTCATAGCTGTGATTTCATACCCATAGCTACATACACCTCGCCGCATCTCAAAAGCACTGCATTTCCAAAACGGACACGGTGAACATGGGAAAATAAATGTACGTGATGACAGAACCGCAGCAGGTGAAGGCTTAACGCATCAGCAACAAGAAAGGGGAGTAATTGTATTGGAGTAGCATACACGACGATGATGATGATGATGATGATGATGATGATGATGATGACGACGACTCTAAAGGCATTGGTCACAATAAAAATGAGACTGATTTTGACAGTTGAGAATAAAGCTGAAGATGATGATGGAAAATGTTGATCCCCATGATGAAGATGATGATTATGACGATAAAAACAGCAGTGGTGATGATGACAATGACATTGATGATGACGATGACATTGATGCTGCTGATGATGATGACTCACCGAAGCTTTTTCCACGGGTGGGCTGGTATCAGAAGCTTCAGCAGCGGCTGGGAGCTCCTGGGCCTCGCCCGTCTCGGACACGGGTTCGAGCGCAGCCTCTGTTTCGGCGACAGGGACTGTAGCCTCTGCCTCAGACTTGTGTCAGAAAATAGGGAAGGAGGGACAGCATTAACAGCCCTCTCCCTTCCTCAAAACCTCAGACAAGCGCACCTACAATCTCCACAATACACACAGCACGGAATAAAGTGCCTGTATATCTGAGCAAGTTCTGATGACATTAACAGTACTGTATTGTCATAGGGCAAGGGTAGGTAATCCTGGTCCTGGAGTACTTGTCCGTGTCTGGTTTTTGTTCCACCCGAGCTTGATCACAACGGTTTGATGAATAATAAAGGCCTGAGCCTGAATATTCTGTATGGTGAAATGCCTCCAGCACATGGCCAGCTGCATTCATTAAACCTGGTCAATTAAAATGAATCCAGTTATTTAGTTATAGTTGGGTGGAGCAAAAACCAGGACCGTCTCCAGCACTCCAGGACCAGGGTTGCCTGGATCTGTACATCCCTTGAATTCTTGTAATTACAAAGACCATCACCTGTGTGTCATCTTTAGAAAACTGAGTGTATGTACAAAACAGTGCAGTAAAATGTATTCACTGATCCATCAGAGCAATAACACTGGTAAGCGTGTATCTATACATGTGCAGTTTCAGCAAGACTGAAGACAAGATGACAAGCGCTGTGCATCATGTTCAGTGCAAAAACATAAAAAAATAAAATTTGCTACATACTGTACATAGTAGAAAAGGTTGAAAAATATAGGCACAATAACATTACAAGAGAAAAATAAGAACATAAAAACATTTAAAAATAAATTGGAAAAGCTTTAAAAAAAAAAAAAAAAACATTACAAGAAGACAAACAGCACAATACTTAAACCAATGATAACAGAACAAAGTAACAATAAATAAGAAAATTAAAACATACACATGACCGTTAAAAAAAAAAATATATACAGAACATGAAGCATGCATATGCTGTACATATATAACATTTTAAGCATGACAACAGGGTTACACTTCACATTCTACAGGTAACGGTGACATTCCCTGACGGAAACTACCCAACAATAAACTGCTTTGGTAATTTTGAGGGCGGCGCCAGTGTGTCGCTGATAATGGGAAGGTCGACTCACCGTCGCGTCAAGCGCACCCTGGTTAGAATCGGCAGAAACCGCGGTGGGGACACCTGCATCAGGCTTTGTGGTGAGGGAGAGAAAGGAGGGGTGAAGATTGTACAGGAGGGTAGCATTTTTAAAAAAAAGTCACCTCCCCTGCCCTTTTCCAACCAGATTCCCGTTCCTCTCTTCCACATCTTCTCCTATCTATCCTGTATTTCCCCACAAAAAAAACCCCTCTACCTTCCCTTCCACATGTTAATTCTAGTGACTAATGATTGCCTATCCCCGGTGTATTACGGCCCAACCATTGCACTCATGAATTGCTACTTGGAATGTTGGTGATTTATGAATTTAGGTGTTTTTTTTTTTTTCTATCCCACCCCGACATAAATATTATGACAGGAAAAGAAAGTGAGGTCAGGGTAATTGTCAGCTCTGACCATGTCTGTCTCCACACTGCCCATCTACAGATTAAACTAGTCACACAATGACTCATCACATTGTCTGAAGCATTCCTGTGATAGTGAAGGCTTAAACTGGCTTTTGAACTGAAGAATTGTACAATATTTAAAGCCTGTATGGAACAATTGTACCCTGAATTCCTATAGCACAATCCGCTATAAAAATATATGATTTCGTATTTTAAGTTGTACCCCTTTGCAATTCAGCTTTAAAATACTTCACTAAAAGTTTTTACACAGGAATCAAATGTATTAATTTGATTGTTGAATCCATGCTGGAAGGTGTTGGTGTATATTTTACCAAGAAACCCTTCTAAAGTAGGAGTTAAGCATGTTAAGTAGGGACATTAAAATATGATGTTACATTCTCTTCACAGCAATCACTAGTAAACAGTGTATTGGGAGCCACAATACCAACACTAAGCTAAGTCCCTGCTGTAATGCCGCCACACAATAAAGAAGTAAATAAACATTAAATAATGCAAAAAAACTCACAAATGATGCCTTAAAACTTACAGATCAGTTAATGCCCTTGTGATCTATAAATTTACCCATTTCACTGACATATAACAAAACAAATCAGTTGCACTCTAGAAAAAATAAATAAATAATAACAATTAATTTATAAAATGGATATTTGTTAATAAAAAATGTACTTTCAAATCTATTAATCACAAATATGCATTGCTATGTGGCCAGAATGAACAGGGTTATCAGTTGTTGTTACAAACAGTACAACTAGATTATCAAATTATAATAAAAATCATGGCATGCCTACAATCATTTGTGTAATGGTCTAATAAGCAATAAGGTCGGTGAAGAGAAAAGACTGCCAGGAAAATAATTTAGGAAAAGTGTTTAGTAAGGGATTATAGCAAATTGTAAAGAAAATAAATTATTTTAAAAAATAACTAGCCATACAAGGCTTGGGAAAAGCTATGGCAAATGACTGCTATTGGGAATTCCATGCATGACATGACACGGATGTGTGGTTACATGGTTCTATCATTTGCTTGGAGCTTGCATATCACTGATCTTGCATCATGGTTGTTTTCTTGGGCATTCCAGCAGGCAAAATATGAAAAGAAAACCATGCTGTAATTGGTGTTGCTGATGTGACTAGATCAGTCAAATCTGCTCTATTCAGAGACTGAATTCAAAATGGTACCTACTGTAACAGTTATAGTTATATCTACAATGAGTCAGTGCTGTGTGGACATGATTGGTTTGGTCCAATGTTGGATATTCCTGGATATAGTGAGTGATGTCACCATTGGAGGCCAACACATTTTTTGGTTGTCATAATCAACCAAATGTCACATCTATCCACAAACACTGTAAAGCCAAGTCACACTACATACCCCAAAATTGCATGGAGGCAACCGTGGGGAACCTGGTACAGGCTCAAATTGGTCAGGTACCTGCATTAGCCCACAGCTGGGTAGGCCTAACATGGCAATTATAACCAAGAACAGCCAGCAGCCTGTATAGGCCAGATTAGGATGATTTTTGTTGGGCCATTGTCAGTGGCCTATATTGAAGCATTCGTAGTGGTCCATCGGGTTGCTTATGAGCAAGCCGAACGATGGCCTACCGATAAAAATGACACAAGGCCAACACGGGGGTTAACTTAGTCACAGTTACCGGAAAGTATTTTCCAAAAGAAATAATATTGTGTTCAGATTAGTAGTTAGTCAGATTAGTAGTCAGTAATTTCCCTGTTGCTACAAGTAAAATAAAGTTTGGGAAGGTATTATTACCTGCGAGACTCCATTAAGTGCACTGTTGGACACCTACGTTGAATCAGAGAGAAACAATTAACACATGAAAGTCTGAGCAGCGAAAGCAGCAGTGGGTGCAATAGTGTACTAAAGGTGTGATGAAATGAAAAGAGAGAGAACACGGTCAAGCAGAGGAGGAGAAACGGGGGGAAAAAGGGGTCTAGGATTTCAGGCACTGCAGGAGGGTCCTGGAGGGGTCTTCGCAAGGCACTTGGTTTTCTGTCACTGAAGGGGGAAAGGGAGGCGTTCTCGGTCCGGCTACTCTACGCTACGCTATGTAAGGGGGGGAAGAGAGAGTAGAGGGTACCTCTTCCTTCTCCGTATCTACTTCTTGGTACAACTTTCCGTATCTCCGGTTTGTGGCCTCGTCTTCGGACAAATCCGAGTTCTCCGTGTCCTTGTGCCCGGGGGCGGCTTCAATGGTGTTGATCCGCGAGCCGCGAGCATCAAGTTTGGCACCCGGGGGTACGTGGCGGCCTTTCAAAGGGTCGTTAGCCTTGTTCTCCCCTTGACCGGGCCCGCCGGGAAGGGCAGCGGATGGGTCCTGGTCTCCGTGGCCACGGCTGGCAGTAAGCTCGCCCTGGTCACCACTGGAGAAGAAGCCGATGGTGCCGCAAACCTCCTGCCACGGGCTGTCGCTGCCAGCAGCTCCGCCCTCTCCGCTGGCGGCGGGGCCGGGGAACGCCCCCCACTGCACGAAGCCATTGGGCTGCCCTTCCGAAGCTCCGGGGAAGGCCCAGTTCTCCCCGCCCGCCGCTGGGGCCCAGTTCTCCGGCCACAACTGGCTGCCGTCGCTGGCGAAGGGGTCAGAGGCCCAGCCCCCTCCCCCCAAAGGCTCCGCGAAGGGGTCCGACACAAAATCGAGCACCAGCTCGGCGCAGCCGGCTTGGGCGAACGGGTCGACGTGCGGGTCAGCAAACACGTCCGCGCCCTGGAAGGGATCTACAGTGCTCTGCACCATCGGCACTGTGACGGTACTGGGGACAGCCGGCTCTGCTACCTGAAACAAGGTCTCGCATGCAGGCCCTGCATTCTCCTCATCGGCCTGGGTCTGGAAGGGGTCTGCCTGGGTCTGGAAGGGGTCTGCCTGGGTCTGGAGGGGGTCTATCTGGGTCTGGAAGGGGTCGGTTTGGGTCTGGAATGGGTCTGTCTGGGTCTGGAATGGGTCTGTCTGGGTCTGGAATGGGTCTGTCTGGGTTTGGAATGGGTCTACCTGGTCACCCACCCCCCAGTCTGAAAAGCTCCCCTGCTCCTCTGTACTCTCATCTAAGCTTGGCTGCTCTGTTGCCCCCTCCACTGTCAGCCCTACAGTTCCCACAGATACAGGCTCCTCCTCTGCACTGGCCCAGCCCCCGTTCTGCCCCCCGTGTTCCGCCCACTCGTCTGCCGTCTCGTACTCCGACCCCGAGCAATCGGAGCCCGCCTGGGCCGACAACCCCCAATCAAGGTTGGCGCCGTCTGCCGTGCCCTGAGCAGAGTGCAAGCCCTGCTCGCTCCCTTCAGTCGCGTCCTGGATCTCCAGCCCGTGCTCGTTAGTGAATACAATCCCCGGCATGGCCTGGTCTCCGCCCTCCCCCCCTCCTCCTCCTCCTCCCCCCGAGCTTGGCTCCTCCCCCTCTGGCTTCGGCTCTGCCCCCGCGCCAAAGGGGTCGGAGCCTGGGCTTGGGTGGGGACTCTGCTCGGGGTCCCAGCTGCTAACCTCGGCCTCAGTGGTCTCCTTGGCGATCTCCTCGGTGGTCTCCTTGGCGATCTCCGCGGTGGTCTCCTTGGCGATCTCCTCGGTGGTCTCCTTGGCGATCTCCTCGGTGGTCTCCTTGGCGATCTCCTCGGTGGTCTCCTTGGCGATCTCCTCGGTGGTCTCCTTGGCGATCTCCTCGGTGGTCTCCTTGGCGATCTCCTCGGTGGTCTCCTTGGCGATCTCCTCGGTGGTCTCCTTGGCGATCTCCTCGGTGGTCTCCTTGGCGATTTCCTCCGTGGTCTCCTTGGCGATCTCCTCCGTGGTCTCCTTGGCGATCTCCTTGACGGCCTCCCCTTGCGGCAGTATGGCCTCCATCCCCCAGCCTTCAGCTGGTGGCCAATCCTGCCCTTCCGCTGCTTTGGACTCTCCGTTCTCTCCGGTGGGGGCGGCGGCGGCGGCGGCCTCCATCCCGGCGGCGGGGGTGCTGAAGTCGGCGGCCCAGTCGCTGGCGCCCTGCTTGGGGAGTGAGTGGATAATATCACTGTCAGAGCACTCCTCACTAAACATGTTACTAAACATGTCAGGCTTCAGCCCACCAGATAAGACACACAAAATGGTAAAGGAAGAGCAGAAAATAAATTTTTAATGAGAAACGGAACATAAGGGAAGAAGAAACAAAAAGAAACCGAAGCCCCCAAAAAAAACTGCAACCAATGAAACGGAAATATCTACAACAAAACCCAGAGTTCCTGGACAGTGACCCAAACAAATAAGGTTGAAAGCACAGGGCTTTCGTAGTATCAGTCGTAACAAACCTTGAAGATTAAAAACCCAACGCAAAAGGAGGTGACGGCAGGATATTCAAATCTGGCTCGTGTACAGAATTGCATTTTGGTCTATTCATAATCCTTCATTCGTAATCTCTGGAGCTCACACAATACATCCCTGCATTCTGAAAAGCAACGCATTCAAATAAACATGCTGTTTGAATGCACTGCTGCTAAAGCCCAGATGCCTCCTCTCTCTATACACTATCAGGACGGCGCAATAGATGTGTGATTCTCTGTTCTGGTCTGAAATACAGTGCATGCATTCATTACTTACAGGCTGTATAGTCGCAGCAGCTGGTGCCTGGAAGAGAAAAAAGAAGCGTCAATTCAGTAAAGAGTGGATTCAAATTGGAATGTCTGACACTTTCCTAATTTTTCTAGCATTTCACAAATTTACTTCTGGGTATAATTCTCCAAAAAAAATCTGGGAAAAATCTGGTTACAAATAATTATTAACAAATAGCTCCGCAACCAACAGAGAATGTCTTACCGTCCACAAATCCCAGGGCAGAGACTGTCAAAGAATAGATCAAATGGTTAATCAAGCTGGCAGTGACAAATGTAATACAGGTAGATTTTTCTTCATGCCAGCCTGCTTATTAAGAACTTTAATGTACTTGAGGATGTGAATAAACAGCTGTGAAGTAAACTAAGCATGGCACAGAAGCATAATTAAATTATAACGACAGGGTTGAAATATTATAAGTATGCAATTGTGGCTGCAATTCTTGGGAAAAGTTTCAATAACTTCTGTTAAAATGTTTGTATATTGCAATTGGTGCTAAGCCCTTCTTTGTTCGCTTCCAAAAAACAAGTGCAAAAAATAAACAGCAGACTGTTGTGGATTATCTATCTTTCAGTGTAGACTGTTTAAAATCAGATTACAATAATCAAGGATTATGGAAGTCTCTCTAGACAGATTGAAAGAGGCCCGTTCCCTGACCCATTAGAATCGTGGAAGTCAAAAGGGAAGACCACCTGGGACATGGGGGACTGAGACTGCCCGATCGGGGTTGCGGCATCAGGCTTGAACGGGTCGAAGTCCAGATCCAACAGGGAGTCAACTGCCTTTTCGGCCTGTGGGAGAGAAAGACAGTAGCTAGGCTACCTAAAACTCACTGGGGGAACTAAGTCAGCAGTTTAGTACGTGGTATTGTTATTTGATCACTGAAGTCAGGGTTAAGGCCTGAAGGCCTGATTCTGACAGGACAATAGTGCCTGTAATTAAAGGACTGCACAGAAATGTCACCTCTTAATCCACAAATGCCTGCAAAAATCAGTTCTGGAAGATCATTTTCAGAGGATTATAGTAAACAAAACATTACATGGGCATAGGAGGTGGGGGTGAGGGGTGGCAGTTAAGCCCTTCCAATGTTAGAAGCAGTCACAGGACCGAAAAGCTGTTTTTAAAAATAATAATAATAAATCCTTGAAATAAATCAATAAGTACTGCAATAAAGAGTTAAGAATTATCTGACTTTTTTTTTTTTTTTTTGACAGACATGACAACAATTTTATATGAAGTGGGCAAAGACACAGGTTATCACATTTGATGCAACCAAGTAAAAGGTGTTTTGCTACGCTAATGCAAGTTCATTCTGAAAACCAATCAGAGATGGGTAATTACGAAATAAAGGCAACCTTTTTGCCTATCCTATTTGCAGGTCATAGGCTCCTCCTAGTTTGGAGTGAGATTATTCTAGAAGAGTTTGAATTATAAAGAGAGGATTAATGTAACAAAATATTGAAGCAAGAGGCCAGGTCACGTGGAATAGTGCTTTAACATTCATTTCATGTTATGAGAACATTGTGAGCCTCTGTGTTGGCTGTGACTCATCAGGCTCTGCCAGGCCAGCCCTGCTCAGGGCTATCTCTCTGACCGTCTGACCGTGACACGGTCAGATGACCGCTAATATGACCAAAGCACTGAATGCACTTCTATTCCTTCAGAAAATATTAGAGACCCAACCGTCCAGCAGTGCCGCCTCAGTTATAGGAAACAAACCATGTTCTCGGGATCTGACCGTTTCTGCAAACAGATCCTCTTTAACCAGTTCTCCTGTGCTTTTTAACCAGTGCTCCTGTACTTCAACCAGTTCTCCTGTGCTTTTTAACCAGTGCTCCTGTACTTCAACCAGTTCTCCTGTGCTTTTTAACCAGTGCTCCTGTACTTCAACCAGTTCTCCTGTGCTTTTTAACCAGTGCTCCTGTACTTCAACCAGTACTCCTGTGCTTTTTAACCAGTGCTCCTGTACTTCAACCAGTTCTCCTGTGCTTTTTAACCAGTGCTCCTGTACTTTTTAACCAGTGCTCCTGTGCTTTTTAACCAGTACTCCTGTACTTCAACCAGTACTCCTGTACTTTTTAACCAGTGCTCCTGTACTTCAACCAGTTCTCCTGTGCTTTTTAACCAGTGCTCCTGTACTTCAACCAGTACTCCTGTGCTTTTTAACCAGTGCTCCTGTACTTCAACCAGTACTCCTGTGCTTTTTAACCAGTGCTCCTGTACTTCAACCAGTTCTCCTGTGCTTTTTAACCAGTGCTCCTGTACTTCAACCAGTTCTCCTGTGCTTTTTAACCAGTGCTCCTGTACTTCAACCAGTTCTCCTGTGCTTTTTAACCAGTGCTCCTGTACTTCAACCAGTACTCCTGTGCTTTTTAACCAGTGCTCCTGTACTTCAACCAGTACTCCTGTGCTTTTTAACCAGTGCTCCTGTACTTCAACCAGTTCTCCTGTGCTTTTTAACCAGTGCTCCTGTACTTCAACCAGTACTCCTGTGCTTTTTAACCAGTGCTCCTGTACTTCAACCAGTTCTCCTGTGCTTTTTAACCAGTGCTCCTGTACTTCAACCAGTACTCCTGTGCTTTTTAACCAGTGCTCCTGTACTTCATCCAGTACTCCTGTGCTTTTTAACCAGTATTCCTGTACTTCTTAACCAGTACTCCTGTACTTCAACCAGTACTCCTGTGCTTTTTATCCAGTACTCCTGTACTTCAACCAGTACTCCTGTGCTTTTTAACCAGTGCTCCTGTACTTCATCCAGTACTCCTGTGCTTTTTAACCAGTGCTCCTGTACTTCAACCAGTACTCCTGTGCTTTTTAACCAGTGCTCCTGTACTTCATCCAGTACTCCTGTGCTTTTTAACCAGTATTCCTGTACTTCTTAACCAGTACTCCTGTACTTCAACCAGTACTCCTGTGCTTTTTAACCAGTACTCCTGTACTTCAACCAGTACTCCTGTGCTTTTTAACCAGTGCTCCTGTACTTCATCCAGTACTCCTGTGCTTTTTAACCAGTGCTCCTGTACTTCAACCAGTACTCCTGTGCTTTTTAACCAGTGCTCCTGTACTTCATCCAGTACTCCTGTGCTTTTTAACCAGTGCTCCTGTACTTCATCCAGTACTCCTATACGTTAATCAGTACTCCAACACCATGAGCATCAGTGGGCCTTTAAGAGAATGCTCATTGAGAAAATTCCATTTTTGAGTGGCAGGGAAAGAAATCAATCGTGTGTGTGTGTATATAGAGTTTTTATTAGTGGGCTCATAAAACATGTCCGCCCTATTCATTAAGTGGAGACTGAAATATAGGCACCGGTGCTTACCTGCGTACCCAGAAACCGCCTGCGCCTTTTGAAGCGCGTGCTGTTTATTGAACTCAATTAATGAACCGGCTCGTCCGTTGCCACGGGAACGGCGCGGTTACCGGGGAGGGGTTGTGGGGGGATGGGAGGCGGCACCGACCTGCACTGCGGGGGCGGGGCTGGCATCGGGGGCGAAGTTGCTGTCGAACAGGCTGATGATCTGCTCCTGGTGCAGCTCTTTGGTAGGTGTGATCTTGGGAGGGGGGGGCACCGGCGGCCCCCTCTTGAGCTGCTAAAAACCAGGGAGGCACCCCACATTAGAGCGGGGAACTGAGCGAGATCGCACATCCATCCCCCGTACTCGCCCGTACAACTGCTTCCCCTATGGGGTGGATGGGGAGGTAGGCACGCTCTTACAGTTCGCCATCATCAAAATCCTGATCTAAACTCATCTCTCTCATACGGGAATAGCTGCAACTAGCCAGGGCCTAAAGACGTGTGTGGTCCCTGAGATGCTTTCAGAATTATGCTCACAAAAATGGTAAAAACCAAAAATGAAGGTTAAAAAAAGTATTAATAATAATAATATTTCATTAAAAGTACTGTAAAAAAAAGTACATTGAAAGTACCCATACTGGTCAGTTCATACTTATAAGTTCATAATGTCTAAAAATATTTGTTGTACGAATCAAGTTTCAGTGCACTGCTCTTGCAGTTGTTTTTCTACATTAGCATCAGGTTATCTAGGACCTGGGCTTCTGTGGATTCTCTGGAAAGGTTTAAATATTTTTTTTAAAACAGAGGTGCAGTGCTGTACCTGTGATGAGGGTGACCGTGGCCGGTGTGGGCCGGGGGCCAGCATGTGGTTGGGACTGGCCTCTGGGCTCTCGGGCGGAGACTCGTCCGGGGGCGAGGGGGTCCTGGCGAAACGCAGGGGGCCAGAGTCGCTGTGGGGGTACAGGGCAGAGTACACAGAGTCAGATCCCTGGGGTCAACTGCCCGTTTCCCAGGGAACAGAACTGTCACCCCCAATTACTTCTGCTTTTCCCATTATCGTAATTAACAAAAACACACAACCGTTACATATTTTGTGTTTTCATTTCATTGTACTTGTATAATGAGAATAAAGGAAATCTAATCTGTTCTACAATTCTTCTTAATCAAGCGTAAAACCACTTTTCAGCTGTAACCAACAGAATTTAAACGGTTGTCAAGTAGAGTTGGGGCACTACTAATATGTATCCCACCTCTACTAATTCAATCTGACACAACTGCACTTTGCATAAACTCGGAGTAACAAATTTAGCCATTTTTGTTGATTTCAGCTCCCACTAAATTCATGATTTTGTTTCCATATTTGACAAGGAAATCAATCTGTTGGACAGAGCAAAGTAAAGTTGGTCTCACTAGGTGCTCTTGTTTCAATGAAAAGAGACAACTAGGACCAGAAGTGGAACACCTCGTGATTCTTTGAACTATACCTGTTGGAGGTGAACCTGTTCCAGAAGAAAACACCATTTAATAATAACCATGCCATTATACACCACTGAAGTGAGGTTGGTCCTGACAGAACTCCATCCACAATGGGGGAAAACTGACTACTGTAATATTTACGGCATTGCTCGCTCCATGATCCCTGACTGTCTGTGTTGGCATGTCACCATGGCAACAGTGCATCTTAGATTTCAGTCACATGACACAAACATGTAGAACAGATCCAGGATGCACAGAACAGACCCAACACAAAACTGTTCTCCAAAAGAGTCAAACACAGGGAACTTTGAGTTCATTGTCACCTTTACTCATTTAGCCTAATAACTGGTCCAATTAAGTAACTAAGTTCAACCGTGGAGCTCACATTTCAGATTAGCGTGGCCCATAAATGGACATTGGAATGTATTCTGTTGATAATGTGTTTTCCCCAATGTTAAATCATATAGGTAGAAGGTAATTTTTCTTGTACAATCCAGATAATCATACTGTATTTATATATATATATATATATTAATTGTATACTATACAATATCTAGAGTAATCCAGTTTCAGGTTCATCTGTTACGTACCCAGCAATAGTTTAAAAATCAAACCAAACAAAAATTGTTGACAGACACATTCGTAAATTTTTTATTAACTGAAAAAGGGGAAAACACAGCCCTCAGTGTTCCCAATCTGCAAATCTTTTATTGTTATCTTGGAGTTAACAATAAACAACTCCATAGGTTCTTCAGTGCTATAATGGAAATGGTTTAGGAGCAATAAAAGCAACATCATACACTGGGGCCTACATAAAGCATTGGGCTAATCTGTCAGGAGCTACTAGGGGTGACTCTGGTTACTAGGTTCAGGCTGCTAGTATTTCATAAACGGCTCAGTACCCAGTCCTGACTTTCAGGGTTGCAGTGGTTCTCAAAATAAATAATCAAGAAAGAAGTTCAACATTTATCAGGTTGCGGCTATGGAGGTCAACACTGTGGAGCAGCAACCTTTGGTGTCATTCAACAATGCTTCGGTTCTTACCGCAGAATTAAGCATTCAAGTCTACTCCGTCACGCTCCCCTTTTTTATTTCCTTGTGTTTGAATTCTCCATCAGCCTAACATCCTCTCTCAGTCTGGGAGAGCACAGATTGGCACACACCTCCACTGAGATGTGTGTAGCCAGCTGTTCTGCCGAGTCACTGCACTATTTATACAAATGGTGCATGTAGAGAGCCACTCTGAGGTGAGGAATATGCCGCCAAATGAAACCATCCCTTCCTGGGAAAAGCTATGGCCAGTTATGCATCACCCATGGGTCTGGTGGACACATTCAGAGTTGCCATATTCAATATTCAATCCCGAATGAATTGCTGCATAACGAGCTAGTGACTTACGTGGGTCGGTCATTATACAGCCCCCTTTACTTTAGACGTAATTGTTCTTCACCTTGCCAATGGATTTGTGAATCCTCATTAGTCAACCCTCAAATGATGTCGCAGCAAACAACCAACCACGACAGAGTTTGGGAAGAGAGCCAGCGTCCAATCACATCTTTGTAAGGAGGGCCTACATACATAGCAAGGCAGCTACTTACCCTCGCGTTCTGTCACATGCAGAAGAGAAATAATGGAAGTTAGTTGGCATCCATTCTGTGAGGTCAGTCTCAGCTTTTCATAAGGCTAAGGAACAGTTGGCGGAGATGACTCGGGGATGTCTTCTGAGATACTATTGAATATCGTAGGCGATAAATAATTTTTTGAGAACATGTGAACGTTTCTCCTTGGAATATTTAGAGGCACTTTTTCCTTATACCTCCGCATTTCATGCTAAATGCAGCTAGCACATCCCATTCCTGCAATCTTGCTGTAGTGTTGCAGATATTAGGCTAGGTTGTTTCTTCAGTGGGCCAGATATCAGCTTTGCAGCACTGTAAAATGTTTTTAAGACTGTAGCTAAACCAAACACAAATTTCCTGCTGGGTCCAAAGGTGGCCAAAATTAACTCAAGACCAGGTTTCCTATCTCACAGAGACAGAGACACACACACACACACACACACACACACACACACACACACAGACACACACACACAGACACACACACACACACACACACACACATACACACAGATGGGTTTTTCTGTGTGTGCCAGGTGTTCGTTGGCTCCACCCCAGAGGGAATCTGCATTTGACCACTGGACGGTGATGAATCACCAAACAAAGATAGTGTAAGTGATGGTTCACTCAGCCCACTGCGGTCACAGTGTACGCCCACCCCCTCAGTGTTGGTCTTGGCACGCAGTACCTGGGAGCTCCCTGGATGGTAAACATCTTGTCCGAATGCTGATCTGCAAGTTTGTTCATCACCTCGTACAGCTTGTGGCAGAGCTACAGAGAAAAGAGACAAGAGAGCCAGCATTAGCGAGCATCCCAGCCCCAACAATAACCTGGTGTCCCTGGCACATCTGTGGTTTGTTTATATCTGTACGAAACTGTGTCGGGTATGGGCTGAGCCACATGGTCCGAATCACAACTTCGCAGGCGACATGGCGACTATACCGATTATTTAAAAAAATGTAGAATTGTACAGAAACCTCGTTTGGCTAAAAGGAAGCTGAAGACACGGAGGCGAAAGCCGCCAAGGTGAGCTATAAAACCGAATTGTGAATGTACCGGCCTCATGGAAGGTTCCAGAAAAGATAATTCCCTTCCACTTGTCTCCGGGCAATAAAGCAAACGATAACACTGACTCCATTACTCTGCCAAGGTCTCTCAATTAAGGACGCTCCTTGTGCTCTGCTTTTCGGCGCGTAGCCTACGTTCGTCCCCGACGCTCACAATTTTGCTGCGCAAGGACAAGGGCTTTTTTAATAGATCGCTAAAAGTGCAGGTCGCTCCGCCTTGCAATCACTTCCTCCATTTTGTGGGAACGGAGAGGCGCACGTTCCCATTCTGAAAGCTCGTATTGAATGAATGGACTCATCAAGTTTAATGAAGCGAGCACAATATGGAAAATCCCTTTGAGCAAAGAGACGGTATAGTGCAGGCTCGGGGTATACAAGACCGAGGGCTAAGAGCCCTCCGAATTCGCCATCCCCATGGAAACGGCCTACCCCCTTTTTCTATGCCAACATGAGACGGCAAGATCAGCAAGTCTTAACCCCTTTCGTAGATTCCATAAATGCTTTATATGCATAAACATACAGTATATCTTACTTAAAGAATATAGGCTACTACATGCTCATGTGGAAATATGTTCTATTACAGGACAGTACAGAATTGCCTGTATGATAAACATTTCTAAGGAAACTGATGAAAAGCAAATATTAAATTGTCCATGTATTTCTGAGGACAGTGGGATATTTCACTACTTTCTGTGACATCCCAGTATGAAAATATAGTTTAAGATCATGGGAGCTACTGTATGTTTATTCTTCATTCACAAAACCATTACAATCTGCGCAATGGCAGAACTGACAAGATTGCATGGGGAAATGATACTTTGAAAAGCAGATTATTTGAACATCATGGCCTATATTTAACAGGTAGAAAATCAAATGCACAAAGATCAATCTTGGAACTACATTACTGAGGAATCGGCACTTGTTTGTCCGTTGGATTTCATTCCATCTCATAAATCATCATCATCCTGAGTATTTCCTGGCTAAGTGCAGCGAATCCATGTATACACCGTATATAGACTCTTTTCTGAAGGGGCAAAAGAAGAGGACCTCACTGCTATAGCCAATGTGCACTCGAAGTGGTAAAATAATAATTACTAAGTAAACCTAGCAAGAGGCGGGAGGCCTGTTCCCTTTGTGAATGTTAAATACATGGCTATCAATCAGTGTATTAACCAATCACTGTATTGGTCACACCCATTGCGCCTTGAAGCAAGCAGCAGATTAGTGTTCCGTGTGGAGTATTGCCCTGCCAGTGAACAGGTGGATAAACTGGTGACACTTCAAAGTGATTGGTGATACTCTTAACCCTTTGAAGAGTAGGTTTTTTGGAATGTTTTTTTAATTTTAAGTCAGTGTTCTAGAACTCTATTGCTGTCATCTCTATTACCAGTAGTGATTGTTACATCAGCATTAGAATGTTCAGTTAAGAACATTCTAATCACATATTTGCGATCTTACACCTTAAAGGGTTAAAGTGCATATGATACTCTTCTGCACCAAGAATCTCCAATACACACACGTATCTGTATTTTAACAGCAGAGGCTAATCTTTCTTTGTATCAATGAGCAACACTCTGAAACCAGCATATCGTCCTAATTAAGCTGAAACCAGAACATCCATTAATTTCCCATTGTACTTTAAGATTCAGATCTCTGGCACTGAATATGATGATGCACCAGACGGAAACTGATTTATAACTGTCAGACAGAATGAGAGAGCCCTGTCTCACTGCTCGTGTGTATGAGGAATTCGACCCCTCACCCCACAAGGGGTTTACCACTTACTTTCAACAAGAGAGAACGTGATTGTCTTCACTAACCTGAGGAACATGCGGTAGACATATCCAACCTGACGAGCACAAAGTTATAATTTCATTGATAAAACCGCCAGTGTCAGCACTGAATTTGTTGGCTGGGTGATGAGTCATTAATAGGCTTAGAATATCGTCTTACTGAAGGGTGCCAAGGAGGATGACTGGTGTGGACGATTAAAGATTGCAGTTCGTGTTTTGTCCCCTAGAGGGCCGCTGACGTGCCAGCTTTGTTTAAAATCCATAATAATGCTCGAAGTCTCTGGAATAGACTTGAGAGTAAATATTGTTTCAGCGCCGCCCTGCAGCTGATGTAACTGACATGACAGTTAGCCCCAGTGACATCCCGGAGAATAAATCAAATATGCACATTACAATCATTCAATCATTTCAGGTGCGTGGTGTAGGTATGTCTTGTATGTGTGTGGTGTGCATGTTTGTGTGTGTTTGTTTAAATGTGTGTGTTTGACCAGCCTGACCAAAGAGCAAAAAAAACACACCCCTTCTGCCTGTCTCTGTGGGGCCAATGACTCTTTCCCCCTGGACACACACACACACACACCAAGTAAGCAGGGAGGGTTGCGAGGTCAAGAACACAAAGAAAGACACACCGCAGGGTCTGTCTCTCCGTCACCACGACGCTGTGGTCAGTCCACATAAGACGCGTCACGCTGTGGACAAGAACGCCGCACGTGCCGTCGGCCGGAGCTCTCCGTGTGTCTGGGCGGCATCTGCTCTCTGAATGCCTGCAGGCTTTGGGAGCAGAGGGGCGGAGCTAAGGGGGGCGGGGGACGTACGGACGGACGGAGTGACGTTCGCTCAGTCAGGCTCGAACCTCCCGAGGCCAAGCGCAGCAGCACGTGCCAGAGACGCTCCTCAAAAAGTCAGTGACGGCAGCAGCAGCAGCTCCGATTACAGAGGCTAACGTCAGAGCATCAGTCTCAACGCCCGCATACCTGCTGATCAATTAGCTGCAGCAGGCAGGCGTGCCGCGTCTAGAGTTCCGTACGTCCAAAAGAAGGGACAGCATGGAATTATCTGAAAATGGTTTCTATCAATCAACTACATCATGCGTAAGTCGTAATTGAGACTTGGGGCCCTATCTTACACCCGGCGCAAAGCGGCGCTAACCCAAACGCAAGTGTCTTTGCTATCTTACACCCGGCGGTAGGTTCATTATAACGCCTAACGCTCACGCCGTTTAACTAGCATGTACTATTGCGCCGTTTGGGCGTGTTGGTCTTAAGATGAGGAGTGGCCAGGATTCTTTTTGCCGTATTGCTATCTTGAGCCGGCAGAAAGCGCTTGCGCTAGAACCACCACTAACCTGGTCTAAAGTCATGTCGCAGTTGTATACATGTTATTTTAACGGCGCATATAAGTGCGTCTACAAAGGCGTGTGCACAATGCGTGTACCCTCCTATCTGTTACACACAGGGGCGCGCACAAGCATGATTAAAATATTAAGATTACAATGTGAAATAGTATTATTGTGTAGCCTATATCAAAAAATACATAATAATAAAAGGGTCCATAGTCCATTTCCCTCAGCGAAGGGGAATGCCATGCACATTAAATTGCTTTCAGCCCACTCCATCAACATCCAGGCGATGTGCGATGGTACGGGACAATGGCTATCCATTAAAAAGCAGCTGATAACACCTATATCAAGCCTAATGCGCGAATTGTCATTTACACCTAATGCGTGAATTGTCATTCAATGGAAAACTCACGCACGGCAATAGACGGACATTTAAGTTCTGAAAATGCGCTTCAGATGTCAGTACAATACAGCTCTGTTTATCTATGAATACAGCCTGTAAGTAAATAGAATGGTTTGTGACTGAAAAAAGTTCAAAACCTTGTCCAGTGAATATTGCATTTTTTGTTTTTCAAATAGCCTAGGCTACAGCGGATTCGCTGTGTATAAGGTTTTTTTCGATAGCCTATGGTTAAAAAACGTCACCATGTTAACTAAATTGTAACCTTAGCTATTCTTCCTCCTTCATATTTTTTAAATTACAGTGACCAGGTTTCCATACTCTCACCATTTAAAACCCAGCTGATATCACCCGTTATTCCATAACTGAACAAAACGATTTTAAAGAGAACTAAGCGTCTAATTAGAAACTAAAACAAATTTGCAGCACGTTACACAATTTATTCACAATTAATTTTAATGCCATTCTCTGCACGTGCGCTGCATGTTCTCTGTTTCCCCTGCTGTAAGTCGCACGTTTCACGGTCTTCCTGGGAAAGTGGATTGTTTTAAAGGATTACGCTACGAGTAAAGCAGGTTGGTCACATTTCCATAAACAGGACATTATTAAACAAGGGGAAATATGCATGAACATATGGGTTGCGAACCTGACAGCTTTATTGTAGGCTATTTAGTGTCATCATTAAGGCAAAATAACGGTATGTATGTTATTAATCAATATTAGCCTACTATGCAGGTAGCCTAATGAACTTTGGATGAAGCTTGAACTTCGACAACTCCATGAGAACAGCCTCTTGGAATTGATGTTTGACACTTTCATTGCATAATCAAACGAAATTCGCTGAACAAGCAGGCTAATTTGGCGTTTTCTAAGGTGAGACTGAAGCCATTGATAGCTTATTCTCAGCTGTTGCAGGTCCTTTTAACAAAATTTAACCGCATATATTTTGTAAAATAACAGCCCTGTCTGGAATTACCGGGAACTCATAGGCTAATGGTTAGTCCGAATAATATTGATCATACTCCATTTAGCCTATTCCTTGATCACACTAAACACGCACGAGCATGTCTGTTTCGCCATCAAGCAATCCGCCAAGGTGGAAAAGCAGGCTTTTAAAGGGAATGGGATATGACATTTTGATTGGTTTATTGCATGTCACGCCCAAGACACACCTATAATTAATGAAGCGACTAGGTTCAGCCCAGTTGCACCTTGCGCCGTGCTTAGCACCAAAAAAACACGCCGTTAAAATAGCAAAAGTGGACTTGGACACGCCCAAAATGGACTTTACGCCATGCGCTTAGACTAAGCGCCACGATCGCCAAGATAGGGCCCATTATGTCCAAAATTCTGAACTATCCCTTTAAATCAGCATCAAGAAGTGGCCAAAGATCCTGAAAACACTTCCTGCGTATCTGCGTACACGCTCTCCGCAGTGTCTCAGTTTCTCTACATCCAGGACGCGTCTCGCCAGTCGTCGCTCTGCAGCTCTTTTCTCTCTGCGATCCCGCCAGCTAAGCTGCGCCAAACATTGTGTCGGCGGAGTACACAAAACCTAGAGGCGTCGCTCTTGAGTGCAGAGAGAGGGACGACTCGCCCGCCTGATTCCTTCCCTACCAGGACCGTGCTATGACAACCCACAATGCACTGCCCTTCTGGGCTGCAGGCCACGGTGCCGCTGGCACGATGTGGATTGAGTGCCAGACCGTGGGCTGAAAAGGATTTCGGGTTACTTGCTGTTCCCCGTTCTAAATCACACACTGAGTTCCTCAACCTGTGGCCCTTTTATACATGGGCTGCTGGGCAGCAAGACAATTTACCCAGATGCCCCAGCGGCTGATGTGTTAAACTAAAGGGAAAAGTCACATGAAACTCATCGGAGCCCATGTGAATGCAGTCCACACGTGTCCTGTCATGACAGGGTTATTTTGAGGGTTTATACCATCATTTTTGAAGTCAAACTATCGTTGAATCCTTTACTTTGTGCTGACCTAATATTCTCTGTGGAAGTACGGCGGCGGAGCGAACGTGGCCATTGCAACTTGTTGCTCTTTGTTGTTGTAGTTGACCAGTGCCGGCACTACATTCCTAGGTAACGTAAAGTATCGGGGTTATTTTAGACACTCAAAATAACCCCGATAGACTGTTGTCATATTTTATTTGCTTTGGGTGCTCTGTGGAGTGTTTAAGTGCATTTGGTAGTGGATGCTACCGGTTACCTTAGAGTTGCGCTAGCATTAGCAATGTGTGTATGTCCAAAAGAAGGGACAGCATGGAATTAGCTAAAAATGGTTTCCATCAATCAACTACATCATGGGTAAGTCGTAATTGAGACATTATGTCCAAAATTCCGAACTATCCCTTTAAAGTCATCAGTAATGTAGCCAATGTGAGTCCGTTTCAGAGAAACTGAAAGCTATAAACCAAGAAAAGCAATAGAATAATACACAGGGTTAACTGCAAGTTCAAAGCATGCTCGGGACGGTTCTCACCATTAAATAATATAAGAGCACGGGGGATGGGACCACGTGGCCTAATGCATAAGGCGTCTGACTTCGGATCAGAAGATCGAGGGTTCAAGTCCCTTCGTGGTTGTTTGCACGATGCTTGTATAAAAGTCAAAGCACTTGTCACAATTTTCATCTTGAAAAATATGGATGTCCAAAATGGTCACTTTCAAATATGGGCCGTTGCACTCAGCTCTCGATGCCTTGCTCACAGGACGTTTTAATTTATGCATCAGACAACTGACACGTACTTGACTATACAGTTAGTCAACTGTTAACTGAAGGAAGCCTGGCGTCTGACCCTGTATCATACTTCTGCACTAGTTTTATCTCATAAATCCGGCACCACTGCTGACACTATACGGACCCTGCGGGAGCGCTCGGGTCGCCGTGGGAACCAGGACCCCCCTGAGGGGAGACACTGCCACCTGCTGCAGAGCGCTAATATTAACCACATGGGTCATTTAATACACAGCGAGACGCGCGCGCACACACGCGCACACACGCGCACACACGCGCACACACCTCCTCCATGCCAGATCTGGAGCTCTACCACTGATGCCTCCCTGAGGGAACATTAGAAATACTCACTTATTAAGGAGCTGCGGTTATGGGCAGGCACTGCACAGAGCCACTGTGCTCCTCTGATCGTTAGACCACGGTGATGGGCTTGTATTGCACGCTGATGATTAGGCTGGTAGATCCACATGCCGTGGGGAGTAGTGGCTTTGCTGCGCAGGCATGTTTTTTAAGCAAATAAACGTGATTTTATTGAAATGAGTCACCGAGAAGAGTCTTAATATGGCCAGAAAACCCACACAAAACAAAGGTTTCGCTTATGCGTGAGGTTCAACTGATTCTAAGGATGTTACCTATGACAGTGGGTCTCAAGCTTTCAAGCCCACTGTCATGGTACAGGAGTATCTATTTATAGTTTTTATTTATAGTATTTATTTATAGTTGTATCTATGACAACATTGTATGCCTCAACTGGCATGTAAATGCAGTGGCTAAAACAAACAAGTACGGTCACACACACATATACATGACCTATTGGAAACTCTGTGCTCATCTTGTAGTCTCCGAATTTAAAAACAAACATTTAAGGACATGTCTTTTACTTATTTATTTGCTTTAATTTAACCATTTCCTCAAATTTAAATGGACACCCTAGCACTTTGTTGAGTAGTTTCTCGACCAGTGGGTCAGTGGGTGTAAACCGGTATAAAATACAAAACGCCACGTTCATGCCAAACCAAGAACACAGCTGCCACAGCATAAAACTGTCCTTCTATATTCTCTTTAGCAGCCCAGTACAGTTCCTCTACTTACCATTGAGATTTCTCTGTGGAACTTGGACTCCAGGTGTGTGACGTTCTTGAACGTGTTCACGTAGAAGCCCACTCGGCTGCAACAGAAGGCAAAAGAAAAACCATACTCATATAGAGGTACTATTAATATTAATTTAATATTATTAGTATTTATATTCATATTCACAAGCTCATTCAAAGCCACCGAATCATACGTTATATCTATTCAAATGTTCCCCACTTTGACAAATGCTTGCCTTCACTAGAAAACTGCACAAATTGAAATGGCAAAAACTGCTTCTGAAACTACAGAATTTAAATGCAAGCTCCGCGTAGAATTATAGGGCTCCAATAAGAACAGTTTTATGGCACTAATGCTTTAAACAATCAGCTTTTTACATGACTAATGATGATTTTTTTTCTATATATTTTAAAGATATTAAGCCAAAGACCTATTTTCCATGCTTGTCACCATTTGGCTAGTATATTTATGTACCTACTCATAGATGTGCACCGAATTCTGAAAATTCCACTTCCCTAAAATCATTTATAAGTACTGAGCATTGTTGAAGGTGGATTAGCGTGCCCTTGTTTCAGTAAAATAGGATGTGCCATCCATCAGGCTGCTGAGAAGCTTGTCTTATTGAACTGGCTTTTACCCACAATGATGCCAATGACCATCGGACAGGAGAATAAAGGTTGAAAATAACAGCAATGCCCACCCCCTCCCTGCCTCCACCCCCCACGCCCATGGAGCAGGGCTGGCTGTGCCCTGTGGGAGGGAGGGAGGGGGCGTTATGTAACCCAAGCAAAGCCCAGTTGCAGTCTCGTCCCACGTGCTGCCTGCACGCCACCCTGAGTTAGCATCACGCACTCACAATGTGTAACGTTCACAAAGGCCATCAGTAACGCTAACGCACTGCTGCAAGGGTAGCATTAGGTTTTAGCCTGGCGGCGGTTTGCCATAGCACTTCTCGTTTAGGAAAATACTGTCCCTAACCAAACAGATTTCTGTTTGTTTTATTAAAAAAAGTCACTATATCCGCTGCGTGGAGTTGGAGCAAGGTACTCTGACAATGCTCCTTTAAATTCAGTCCTGGACAGCCACAAATCAGGTTTTTTGTAGGTCTCTGGGCAAAATGGCTGAAATTTCCCAATTCACTAGTTACTTTTATAGGCTTTGCCTCAGGATCTAAACTGTTTTTTTTGTTGTTTTTCAGTCTAAACCCCCAAGGTAAAATGCTGTATCGCTTTTGCCACCTTGTAAAATTGCTACCCAAGCAGTATTAGCTAATGCCATAGTGGTTATAGCCCAGACACATATCCTTGTGAGCACACATGATGCTCAGTGAAATCTATAATGAAAGTGTACTGCTGTGGAGCTGACGAAAACAAATTTATTAGAGCGTCAGACCCACCGCATTGCACTTTTAATCGCGCTAAATCAGGTCAGTTATTTGAC
This sequence comes from Synaphobranchus kaupii, assembly GCA_029718625.1. Classification (NCBI taxonomy): domain Eukaryota; kingdom Metazoa; phylum Chordata; class Actinopteri; order Anguilliformes; family Synaphobranchidae; genus Synaphobranchus; species Synaphobranchus kaupii. Next base: position 14,548,297 of record CM056394.1, read on the forward strand.
GGGATCGAGACTGAGAAATCAACCGCAACCTATAATTGGGGTCAAAGGGTTAACGTGACTGGCGATTAGCGCCGTTACGCAAGAGGCGGAAAAGGCTGCGATCGATCACATCTCGGAGAGAAGCGACGAGGACAATGGAACTCAGAGGGCAAAGTTTCTCATTCGCGGTGCTCGCCGCCATTAAACGAAGGTCAGCCAATCAGTGGAGAGAGTGAAAAGGCTGTGTGTTATTGACGCGTCTTGTAATGAAGGACACTGTGTGTCAATGCATCGCTAACTGCAGGGAACAAGGTTCTCTATTGTATCAGAAGGCACAGCTACTGCTTCAGAGGATATGAATGCATGGCACCAAACCATTATCATTGTATAGTATGAAATTATCCTACACAATGCCTACAAGAATGGAAAAATATATAACGGAGGATGCCTCATTTAAATTTACACCTTTCACTCCCAGTTGGCACTGGCACATTCTCTTGTTATTGTTTGGCTATGTGACCTCATATAAAACCCCGGTGCATGCTGGTCTTCTTACCTGTCCCACAGAGTTGGCAGCTCCTCCTGCAGGTCGACGTTGAAGTCGTCGAACACCTTCTGCGCTTTTTTTAACTCCTCTTCTGCCTGAGGGTAGAGAGACGGCGGGCAGAACAGGCCGTAGCGCCATCTGCTTATCTCATGCGCTTTTAGAGTGAAGCATTATGGGTGCAATACCGGAAGAACCAGAGACCAGGACAGAATGTGCTTCTGTGCAAAAGTCCAAAATAACCGTCTGCGCGCACCGCAGCCAAAGCGCATTTGTTTAGAGTCTAATCCCAAGTGTGTTTCGGCGAATATGCTTAGAACAAGCTCACTTCAAGGCCTCTGGCAACATTTCTCTGTGCCTCCGGGATAAATTACAGCCTTCACTTTCTTCCAATCAATATTGTAACAGACTGAATTGGACAACAGAGGATATTTATGCCTGAGAAAATGTGTTTTTAAATAGGCTCCAAGCACCCGGCATGGTCTAAATATAACTCATAAATTTAAAATATTGGCATTTTATACGTGAAATAAATCAATCTAGAGTGATAACAATGAATGTGCAGGAGCAAACCTAAGCTTAGTAAAGGAGACATTTAGAAGGAATTAATTTCCATTATGTAGTGAAGGAAGGTGGAACATCTATGGTAAAATGATGAGAAGCGAAGTATAATTAATATAATTTTAATATATTTGTATTGGGGGGCAACTTCTCAATATCCTGTGTGCGTGTGCGCGTGCTTCTCTAATGCCTGGCAAAGTAAATGCCATAATTCTCCCAGCTGATTTATTTCCTCAAGTGAAAAAGCATACCTTGGCGATTTTGCGGTCATTTCTTATAGTTGAGGCCTGCAGGGTCTCTACATGGTGTCGGGCGCTGTCGTAGTCAATTAGCTTCCTGCTCCTCTTTGATACCCGAGTCTGTGAGAACAAATGAGCAGAATTAGCGAAGCTGGATATTTACTGAAGCAACTTGGATTCAAGGATACAAAAGCAGAGCTCCACCTGGGAATCAAACCTACAACCTTGGAGTTACAAGTCTCACTAAGTTTTGCAGTAAATTGCAATACTGTCCTTTGATAAAAATGTAATTATAGTGTGCACATATCTAATGGCATGGGTCAAGGCTATTGCTTATTGTCTTAACCTCTCCTTACACATTAAATTTTGTATTTCCTCTACTTAGGAGATTGTAATGGGTAAGGAATAGATTACATATGTGTTTTGACAATTCTATTTTTTTTATTTCTTTTGTATTTTTAGTGCATACACTACGGCCGTAATGCAATCTGTATTTTGTTTCACCACCTACAAAGTGAAACGCCAGCTACTAACAGCAGTTGGCTAAATTAGACTATTCAGAAGAGGTGGAAAGTCCGAGGGTCAGAAGGTAAAAGTCCTGCCATGTGTTTCTTACACCCATGAGTACACTAATTACACTAATTAGTTCTACCTCCTGGCTGACGAATTGTGCTAATTGGCAAATCTAGGTGATTGGAACAAAATACTGGGGAGGACTTTTACTTCCTGAACCTGAATTTTACACCTCTGGCATTTTCCATCTTTTCCCCCTTTGTTTTCAGGCCTAGAGACCCAGATTTAGCGAGCTGGATACAGCAGCGGGTATTTTTCACAGGGAAGAATCTGACAGGAAGTAGGCCAGGATATGCTCATATCCACGGCTACGCTTGGCGCCAAGAGGGGGGAGGGGCCGAAGGTACGGAAGTGAGGGAGACGTGCGATCGCTGCAGTACCTTTATGTCGGGGAACTGCGACAGGTACGTGTCCAGAGTGATGAGGGAGGAGTCGACCAGCCGCTGATGGAAGTCCTCCCAGAGTACATCACAGTTCTGCAGTGAACGGGGCAGAGGGCCATCGTCAAAGACACGCCATTCACAAACACGGTTTACAGTATTACTACAGACAGGTGGCCACAAAAACATTGTGTTAAGTGTGTCAAACATACTGGAAGACTATACATACATCACAGATCTCGGAGGTTCTCTTGTAAAATCACAGCAGATAAAAAAACGAAACAAATTACACTTTTAAGATTTGCGGATGGGCTCTGGAAGGGATTTTGTATATGCAGTTCTGTTTTGGCCCACATTAGGAAAGCACAGCATTGATACAAATGTATGTTCCCAACCTCACATTGAAAGATATGCATCAATACTCTGTTTATTGCCTGTAACTTTCTGTTTTAACCTCCTAAAACCTGGTTATGCATTCCTGTCCCCTGTAGGGGACATGAGTTTCTGGTCTTAATCTCAAGAGCCATATATTATACTCTGCTGAAACCTACACAACAATGGACATTTCATAAAAATAAAATTAATACTATTTTTCAAAATATTTTCCACTGCAACATGGGTTCTTTTTTGTCATCCAAGACCCTTGTATTATGATATTTAGCAGCATTGATGTAATTAATTGTTGTAGAACATTAGGGGCTCTATTTTAATAAACCAAACGCAATGGTGAACGCAAGAGTAATCGCTTGGCGGTATCGCTCTGAGGGCGTGTCGGCGAGAAATTTGGTAATTTCATGACGGCAATCTTGGCGCACCTTATGGCGGTATTGCTAAAAGGCTGGGTTTAAATGTCCAAGGTGTGTCTCTATGGTAGCCAATCAAATTGTTGTTCTCATGCTTTAAAAAAAGCCAGTTGGAACGCAATCGCTCCATGCAATTTCATAATGAGCAACCCAAACGCACTGGACCGTCAACGAGAGCGATTTTCCGCACAGGAATCAGACATACTTGCAACAGAAGTACAGGCTAGGACTGTAGTAATTTATGGATCACAATCCACACCACCTCGTCTCCCAGAAGTTCGGAAGGCACGGGAGGAGGTGGCGAATGCATTAATTAGCCTACATTAGGTGATGTACGCATACTTATGATTCAACTGTGTCAATGTGTAATTTATATATTATAGGCTATTGGCCTACATGATCGCAAGTTTCTTGTAAGCTGTCCTGTTTTATTCTAGTAGTTTAAATTAAAATTAATTAATAATAATTATAGGCTATTTGTTCATTAAATGGAAGTGTAATGTTGGCATCACCTATAGACACTACATAGAACTACATGACGAATAAGTTGCCAAATTGCCAGAGTCTATTGCGTTGCCGCTAAGAGGTGGTTCCAGTTGATCATAACGCAATGGGTTTTCGTTGGTTCAAATTGTCACTGAGCCGAAAGGATTTTAGAACACGCCCCAGACAGCGCCACCCATCCCACTGCAGCGCAAGCGAAAGGATGTTATGTTGAGAATTTGTTGATCCTAGCGGTATTGCTGAGAAACGCCATAGCTCCAGTTTTAAGACGTTGATGCTGTCAACAAGCTTGCGTTTGACTATACCGTCCCCTTGCGCTGGTTTGAAAATAGAGCCCTAGCTTTCCTAAATTATTTCCTATATTATGTCCATACTGCATAGCATATTTGCATTTTGTATGCAGACCAAATGGAATACTGGATATGATGTAGTACCGTAACACAACATCAGTGAAATATAACCACTACCTAAGGTGACTCAGACCTGTAGACAGAAGCTACAATTTGATTACATTTATATTTATATGCTGCTGAAGGCATAAATAAGGAGCTGAATATTAAACAGAGCTATATACTCTTTTGATGAATGAGTGTGGGGAACAACAGCTCAAAAAAGCATGACATTTTCTAAAAAAAAAAAAAACAGACAAGACATGTGCAATAAAAAGACTAAAAAAAAAAAAAACATGACGGAGAATAACGGGCCCAAACCCCCGTGAAACCATCCGTCAACCATTAATAAACCTGAGACATTCCAGTGTTTTGGTTCATTTTCAAGAGTTACTGCGAGGCTGCCGTTGCATGCTATTTGTAAGAGACATACAGGTTTGATTTTTTCAAAACAAAAAAGGGCCAATCGCCGAATCAAATCAATAACCTTTTGGCAACCCAGAAAATTGCAATTCCAGTGTTAATGCACTGTGAAAAAGGCAAGCGGAACACTCTCCATGGTGCCAGAAGTGGTAATTTAATTGGCTGTGGAGGCTTGATTTTATAGCAATTGCAACAGGAATTGTATAATGGTATAATGACTCCACTACCAAACGGTGACATACCCACCCTAGAATCAGTGTGTAAGAGTCTCTTTTACATCCAGGGGGCCTTGGTCTTTTGGTACAGCAGAGCTGTCTTACTGAGGTTTGTGTTACAATGTCACCCTTTTAACAGCAATAGCACACTGCACCGCCTACACAACTTGTAATCATGTGTAGACATTTTGGCACAGTGTTTTCTAGGTGCCAGAGGAACACGGAGCTCTGTTCAAACCACACATACAACAGTAAGATGGGCAACATGACTGACAAAGCCAGTCCACAGCGAATCCCTGCCAATGCAACAGACATGCTCTTCTGAGCGGCCATGGTACCAGCACTGACCTTGCATCAATATTATATTACACCTGCCTCCGGGACAACTCCTCTGAGAGAAAATGATTCATGACTAGATAATCTCCTGCCAGTAGAGTTGAACTAATACTGCCTGTTATATGGTGAGCAGGACCAGTAGAGTTGAACTAACACTACCTGCTATATGGTGAGCAAGACCAGTAGAGTTGAACTAATACTACCTGCTATATGGTGAGTAGGACCAGTGCTCCTTTACCAGATACTGAGCAGGTGCAATTTTTTTTTATTGAGCACTACCAGTGTTGCCTGCTAGATTGTGAGCGTGGCCATCATAGTTCTGTTATTGAGGGAGCTGAACTGGGTATCCCATTCAGTTGGGCCCTGTGTACTAGCAGCATAGCTTGCCTTTTTAGTGCATCCTCATGCTTACTCTTGGTCTACAGGTGTGCAATAGGTGACCTGTGATACCATTTAAAGGGCACAGAGGGAGCTAGTGTATCCTAACTGTAGGCTGACAAACAGCACAGCCCTTTTGGATGTTGCTAAAGTGGAGACAAAATTAAGGCGGGGTTACGAAGCGGCCGATCGCAACAGACCCTCCGCTCGCCTGTAAAGTCTGCCTGTTCGTCCTTGGGCTCGGCGCGGAATTCTTGGCCGGAACAATCGGTCCTGTCGGAGCGTGCCCTAAGCGTTGCTAAATGCACTCTTGGCGCATGGCGTCGGTTTTTCTGCACTCTGTAGAGATCAAATCCTCCGGAGGCTTGTTCTGATTCACAGATGGCCACAGCAAAGTCACTGCCGCAGAGGAACTTCTGCACAGGCCAATGGGTGAAGCGCGTTCACACCACCGGCCCTGCTAGGGAACAGGATTTACTGATATTACAGTAATAAACGGTCCTTGCATTATCGCCAAGCCTGGCTCTTCTTACCGGAATGTTCTTTGCTTACCGCCACATCCCTCATAACCCAGGGAGACTTATGAAACAGATTGTCATTCGTAAATGATTGTTTTGGCAAAAACGTTTCAGTTACTAGGCATGTGACTGATCGTGCCACAATGTTCCAATCGGCACTCAGTTCAGTAAAACACTGAGATGTCAGTAGGAACCCCACTAAAGTCAGAGCTGTGCATCAGTGGCACCCCATGGGAGAGGACAAAGCTCTGCATCAATGGGATCCCAATTGGAGCATGAAAGCGTGGCGTTTACCTTCCCGATGGTCATGACGTCATCCTTCCCATACCAGTCTGGCTCGTACACTTCGTGCAGCGACTCCGTCAGGTTCATGGAGGCCTGTTGCATTGCTGCAGGACAGGAAACGACGTCTATACTTAATACATAGTGAAAGGGTTCAGGCCCACCTTTAATGAACTCTTTATTATGGTTTTGTGCGTGCGTGCGTGCGTGCGTGCAAGTACCTTTCACAGCCATCAGGTATGCCTTCATCTCCCTCTGCAACCGCGATCCTTCCGTCTGTGGAAGAGACACAGCGGGACATGAAGGATAAACTGTTAGTTTAATTTGTCTTATCCAAAGCCATTCTCCAGTACCTTTGACTTGCATAAATCTAAAAGTAATTCAATTGATTTTTTTTCCGTCATCTTGGATGGTTAAACAGTGCTCTCCCTGCACTGTGGTCCTGAAACGGCCCCAGCAAAAAGAGAGCAGCTGTCATCACCAGCCATTGTGCTTTAGAAATGGCAGCGAGGCCACAGTAGCTGTCCAAGGTGCTGAAATCACACCGGCAATAAAGACCTGCTACTGCTGTCCGAGGTCCTGAAAGCTGTATTAAAAGCAAATGTCAACGCGCCTCAAGGACTGCTGAGTATTGAAATTCTGCCTGTCAGAACCCAGTGTCTGCCTTCCATGCATGAATGCTAAACGGTAAGTTCTAGAATATCTGACGGGGGAGCTGGGTTTAAGAGAAATGTGATTCTTCACATGAAAAAAAAATAAAAAATGGAGAGCAGTTGGGTTTAAAGAGGCACTCTGGTGTTGCCTGCTGTACACTTAGAGTATATATGATATAGAGACAGCGATGCCAATGGAAACCAATGGGGAGCACATCCGAACCAGGAAGTTTTAATTCTGCGCTCATCTCACATGCTCAATTGTGTCCAGTCAAGTCACATGTACAATGAGGAAGGTGCAGATAGGCCAAAATAAATAATACAAAAAAAAATCATATCTTTGTCTGTGTGGTAAGAACCAAAGAAATTACTTCAGAAAAATTATGTGATTTTAAGAAATATAATGCACAGAGTTAACATGATATTAATGGACATATTTTTAATTTGCTGTCAAAAATGAATGGAGCCCAATGGGAAAACTGGCTTTTTGAGCGCAAATCATAGATATCAGCAGAGGGCGACATTATATCCGGTGCTGAGGTTGAGAGCCGAAAGCTGGCCCCTTGGCTGTACAGCCCAGGTTTTAGGTCACGTGACTACTCTCCCTGAAACATGGTATATAATCACATGACAAACATGACATAATAAACTCCAAAGTAAACACGTTCAGCTGCTGATCAAGCTGTCACAGGGCTCGTCTCACCGATTCATATCGTTTACATTAGGTCTGTATTTACAAAGCTCAAATTACATAAACCCAACAGGAGATCCATGCTGTATACGGTGAAAATAAGGAAGACAAGAACATCACAAATTGTAGAGATATTTGCTCTCTTATATCGCCACACATGGACAAAACGTATTGAAACCAACATTTTTTTAAAGAGAATAAGAACACTGCTGTCCTTATGTAGAATATAAATCTCTTACTACGCAGTTTTGTTCTGAAGAGATAACTCTTTGCATCCGGCAAGACAAATCTGCCAGAGTGGTGCAGAGGAATCTCACAGTGACTCATTTCTACCCACTGAATTACACACAATATACTGCTTGCATTGTTATTAGTGCTGGTATTTTATCAGACATGTATACAACTGGGCTCGACGTCTTCAGGGAATCCACAATTCGACTGCATAAAAGTGACATCACGCATTTCTCCCAGCTATACGATAAAACGGACTAATAAAACATCAAAGGCATACTGTGTTGTCGGGGCATCTACAATGCTCAGACGGCAGAGTTGCTGGCAAAGAGAACAGACATTCGAGGTGATGTCATGACACTGGGTTATTCATTAGCTGACACCAAATATAGATGAGACGGCGATGACATCATCGTACAGGGAGCCAACAGAGAGGAGCCAATGCCAACAGGAAGTTCTCAGGTTTATGTGCGTAGGGTCTTTATCCCTATAGTATTACCCACGACTGCGACTGAAGAACACAGCTGGCTTTGCTCCAGGGATAGAGAGGCCTTCGTTCAGCTCCTCCCAACAACACACCAGGTGCGCCAAGGCTGACAGCTGTCATCAGTGAGAGATGACACTTCCTCCTCTAATTGGCACCGGCTTCCTGCCATCACACTGAGCTTATAGGGAGTCAAAACAGCCAATAACCACAATAGGTAAGAGGAAACATAATGGTGACTATGCAGGCTCAAACAGTGATTCCCAAATCAAGGGTAATAAAATTGTTTAAAATAAAAATTGTATTTAAAAAAACATGATGTACTGTCTTCTCCCTATATAACTGCCCCTGGTAAAATAGATTTTTTGATATTGCTCACTCTATGCGTGGAAAATCTTGTTGGCAATTAGCCATGAGTCGAGTCAATCCCAAAGAAACCACTAGCTGAGGGTTAGGCAATCCTATATAAACGCATCCTATAAGTCACAGCGTGCAGCTTTTTAATGATAATGTACATGCATTCAGAGAACCCCTCTATAGCCTATGAGAATCTGCCAGTATGCATAATGTGCATTCAAGATTTTGGTGTTGAAACCTTTCCACAGCATCAGGAAGGGATCTGGTTTACAACAGCGGAGATGTCTGAGTCCAAACCTCTCTTCTGTAACATTATAATGTATATATTTAAAATTCAATGTAATCTTCACGAGAGCTCTCGTGTCTGTGTGATGCGGTGTGCGCTTTGGGACAGCTATAGTTCTGTGAGGTGGTGGTTACTTCACTGGGTTCAGAATCAGAGGATTGTGTTGTTCAAATTCAGGGAAGGAAATTTCTCAGAGGGACATTCTGTGAAAATGCAGGTGTAAATTTGACAAGAAAAGTTGTCGAACGTAAAGTTTTCAGTGGTACTGCTGGGAAGTGGAGTCCTGGGATATTGATTGCTTAATGATTGAGTACTACACTCACATTAGCTGGACTGATGAGATGTTTAAACATTCTTAGCAATAAAATTTTGTGAAAGAAAAAAAAATGGGAAGCAGGACAAAAAAAACTTTTTTTATAAATGATTAAACCGTTTATCATAAAACTGTGATTGCTATTGAAGATGTATGCCAAAATGGAACATGATATGACATTAAAATTCAATTATTTCAAGTTATAAAAACGGCTTTTGAAAATGGAAAAGCCCTGAGATTTGTTCAATGTACAATGAACATTAATGGTTATGATATATAAAGAAACGCATGCATATAAACACATGCATAAGCCCCTTACAGAAGGCATATTTATTAAAGTCAACGGTAATTTTAAGAGCCATCTGCTTGGCCCGAAACCAGTCTATCTGATGCTAGCCCCCGCTGTTGCTCAGTACTGGACCGTTGCCTTTCACCGTGGGGGCCAGCTGCTGATCCGCCATACTGGACCGCTGCTTTTCACCACGGGGGCGAGCCACATTCTCGGCGCCGTAGTTTGTCCCCCTGCTGTGATTGGGGAGCACGATCGCCCGTACAGCGGTACGGCTCAGAGATGCGCGGAACATTCCTCACGCCACCGCGGAACGAGTAGATCTCGAGGGCGGCTTTTGAGCCGTGCATAAGCACACGCTGAGCATCGCGTCGACTCGGCTAAATTCATAGAAGCTCTCAAGAACAGTTGAATAATACCCGATAGTGAGGCAGTTTCCTCATCATATACAGAGGAGGAAACAGATGGAAGGTGTTTAGAAACCAAGGGTCTTCTATGACATCATAGTCAATGGGCTTCTTAAAGGACTGGCACAGCCAGTCATTCATATTAGCATGTCGTCGCGAGATGTTCAAATCGATGTCAGCTGGATCTGTAATGTTGCCGCAGCTCTTGCGGGGCTTTTCTGCACATCGGCCCGGGTTTCGTACTTTACCGTCAGAGAGTTTCGCCACGCTGCATTCTCAGAGAGATTACTTTGTTAGTAGCGGTTGCGGCAGCTTCCGTGATTTCAAGGAAGCGAATTTCCCGCATGGCCATAATCCGCCGATTCGGGATTTGAAATGATAAGCAGATGAAATGCGAGGAAAGAGCATGGTTGGATGAGCCAATCATACGCCAGGCAGACGGGCCTGATGATGATGATGATGATTCATTACCTCCCGGCACTGTAATGAAGTATAACAGTCAGACATTTATAAAAGAAAATAAACAGTGCTTTTATCTCCAAAACCTGCTGCTACTACACTGTCAAAAATCTGCAAAAAATTGTACCTAGAGGGTTACAATGGCTTGTCACTGGGGCAGTAACCTCAAAAGCATGCCTATTGTACCCTTTTAGATTAGTATTCTAAGGTGTAAATATGACCCAGTGAGGGAACATTGCACCTTAGAGAACAGAAATGGACCCCTCCCATGCCCCTTTAGTAGCTAAGTATGCCACACATCCTCAGGCCTGGGAAACGGCTTGTGAGCAGCGATACCCTCTCAAAAGCTAGTGCATTAGGCCACGCCCACTGGGTGGAGCCGTATGTCTCATTCGTGCCTATCACACCGCGCTTGAGCAGACCCCGCTCAGGGACGTGGTCTTATCGACCGTGCCCCGGGTGACTACTAACGCATTCAAACGGGATCCGCAAAACAAGTGTAAAGACCCGCCCACCCCCCACTGCAAAGGGCTCACCCTCACGTCACAGCATTCCATCAGCCAATGAGCATCTAGGAATGAGCGGAACAAGGGGATACGTGGTATCACCTGAGTAGTTATCAGTTCTGAGTCGGTAAACGGGCAGCTAAAAACGAGCAGGTCAGTATAAAAAAACAAAATCCACACTGAGGATTACAAATTCCTTTTTCCAGTATATTTTGCTTGCCTCCGCTCTTCCAGCAGCTATCCGCACCAGCAGCGGTAAGGCGCACTGAGTTGTCACCAGACCTGATTAGGGTAATGGGGTTTACAGCTTCCTCGGGAGAGCTGGGAGCTGTGGCGGGCTCTCCTGGTACATAAAGCTACTTTACTCGGGATTAGAGAGGACAGTTGGGGACTGGCAGATTGCATTGCCTTTCCCCCGCAGCACAGTTTTCTAAAAGAAATGCCTCTCGACCAGGAGTACTGAGCCGAGATTGCAGAATCCCCCGCATATGCTGGGGTTTTAAGGTCTTTGCTACATAATGATCACGCTCTTGGCTCAGTTAGTCCTCCATTTCCTAACTAATTCCTGTTTGTCTGTAAAAAAAACTACAAAGAAAAGAGGAGGTGGAGTGGAGGCTGAAAGAAATGAGAGATGCAGCTCATTGCATCGAAGTCAATTCACAAAATGGTGCCTCACAACGATGACGGCAAGAACTCACGGAGCATGAAGCACTCATATCAACATCACTTCTGTAAGCCGTTTATGTCTGACTGTATACAATAGATTTAGAAAAGATGGTTCCAACACGGAGAGCAAGAACAACAAGAACATCGTGAACAAGAAGAGGAGGAAGGGAAAAATGATAACAATGTTAGAATGTGTGGATCCAGTCCTGAGTTTCCGTTTCACTGGGCATGGCGCTGCATCAGCATGCGAAACCCGGCTCAATGTGGGGGGGAAGGGCTTATCTCCCGGCAACATCCCGTCACCAGGAAGAGCGGAGCGGCGCTGTGAAAAACGCGTTCAACGTTAACGGCGGAACCGTGTTCAGAAAGGGAAATCGCTGATTACGCTTCCTCCATCTTTTCACACACTAAAGATCTTGGAGATTACAGAAACAGAGGTTGGCATTACCTAAAATGGGCACTCATGAATGTGTGCTAAATGGATGTGCATCTCTATGGGGAAAAATGCATATCATGTGGATAAAAACAAATTATGTTGCCTTCAAAAAATCAAGGTACAAAATGACTTTCAAAGGTACAAAGTGCAGAGCAGGCTGTATAAAAGCTCTCGTTTAAAATCTGCTTTCAGATTCCCCTGCTGCCTCCAAGCCGATGCTGTATCTGTCCTCCTGGCTTCTCCTCCTCCTCCTCTCTCCTTCTTCCTTCCCCCTTTCATTTCCTCCAGTGTGCGTCCTCTCCCCTTCAATTTCTCTTTTCCCCCTCTCCTCTCCTCTTCTATCCTATGTGATCTCCCTCTTTCTTTCCTCTTCTCACTCCTCATTGCTGCTTTTCTCCTCTCCTCCTCCTTCGCCCATCCCTCCTTCCTTGCTCTCCGCTAGCTGCCTGTCTCTAACTCGTACATGCGTGGCCTTTTCGGACTGCATTAGCAACCCTGGGCATAGTCCGGATAATCCCAGACTGTAAACATTACGGAGGGGAGGCAAATATGCAAACGCAGCTCGCTTGCACTTAACGGAGTCGATATTTCGGGTAGAGCACACCGCAAGGTCACCCAGTATTAGACTTAGCAGGTCTTCCGGTATCCGTGTACATCATAAACCCTTTCCAAGGTGTGACAGTGCTTTATCACATAATACCTAATTTGTATGAATTCCCCCCAAGGATAGCCATAAGGTTAAAATGCATTGCACTGATACAGTAGGGCAGGGGGTCTTCAACCTTATCCTGCAAGGACCGGTGTGGGTGCAGGCTTTTGTTCCAACCAAGCAGTTACACACCTGATTCTACTAATCAAGGTCCTTAGCAAAGACTCTAGTGATTGATTAGTAGAATCAAGTGTGTAACTGCTTGGTTGGAACAAAAGCCTTGCGGGATAAGGTTGAAGACCCCTGCAGTAGGGGGTATAAGTATAAGCCATTCTGAATATTTTGTTTTGCTCACTTCCTGTGAAAAGTTGCAAACTAAAAGTCCTTTATTCCTATCCTTTTTTAATTTAATCTAGCATTAAACTGTTATTTATGTTATGTTATATCTACTTGACCTCTTCACCCTCCCCAATTTTAGATAATTTGCTTGGACTGGAGCCGCCATGACAAAAATGGCACCATGGAAACATAGCGGTTTCAAACAACCCCCACCTGTGACCATACAGAGCACGCTGATGCAAAACAATCTGCCACAATCATGGCAGATTTCAACTGCCAAAAAGGAACACCAGCGGATTCCCATGTGGGCACTTCTCTCTGTCAGATGACACACAGCCTCTGGTTTATTCATTCTGCCCCCATCTATCAACAAGGAGCCATCTCCTCCACTGAAACTGACCAGACCTGTGTGGATCTCTGTACTTAAAGGGGGCGCTTTTCAACTTGGGACTGATAGCATAGAGTCTGAATTTTTAACAGATTTTTTTAAAAACTGTTTCCTTGGATGACCTTCAAACACATATTTATAACTGCTTTTTATGGCCAACCAAACATTTTCTCTGTGTTTTAGTTTGTCACAGAACCACACCAGGTGCCTTTTAATAATCTTCTGTGATAAGCACCAGGAATAACGTCAGACTGGAAGGACGTAGGCTAACGCAGCAATGTGGAGGTAAGCAAGATCAGGATTTGATCTGCCATAATGAAGCCCTCTTTGGGATTGAGAGTAGAGCTTTGCCAAGAACATCAAAACAACCAAGACTGAACCCGCTGCTGAGACGGTGTGGAATCACTCATTCTAGTGCCCAAAAGTGTGCTTTATTAAAATGCTAATATTTGGCATATTAATATTTATACAATGACATACATTTAATAGTAATTAATATAATTTTTATATAATTTTTCAGAATGCATTTTATTATGCCTGATGCGATGAATTTATGTTCAAAAACATAATGTTCAGAGTTGACCTACATTCTGGCTTGTGCTTCTGTTTTGTGACAGCCTTGTTTAATCTGACTTGATCATCAAAGGCTACAATAAAATCGACTCTGGGGATCAAACGCACAGCAGTCCCAACATTACTGACAGAACTGCCAGGGAAGGAATTATGCCCAACAGGAATTCTGGTGGCAGCAGCGAGCCTAATTTGAGCAAAGCGTAATAAACAGAAACAGCCATAACATAATACAGGCTGAGTCAGATGCATTCCAGCTAACCAAGACATTACGAAGTCGATGCCCCTGAAAGAGATCTTACCTCCTGTCTCTTGAAGTTCTGGACGCACTGTTCAAACTGTTCATCTTTCGTCTCGTCAGCCTTCCCGAGTTTCTGCAGTACCTGGAATAAGATGGAAAAATGGATAAGATGCCGGGGAAAAGCACTTCCTCCTGTGGAAAAACATCTTCGTAGCGGTTTCTAGTTGCCACATTATTGAATGGTTATGTCCCATTGTCCCATTGTCTCGAGACAATCCCTCACTGATCACGATTCCTTAGGAATCATGATCATTGGATAATTGGATGTTTAAATAAAAAACTAGTCGTCACATTTGCATATTGTGACTTGCATTCGGAAAGTTGTGAAAAGTGTATTTAAACAATGCGCCCGTTTTTGTCAGTTTATTTACAACTCCATTATGTTTGGATATCCAAAGGGTGTGTTAGCATAGCATGCGGATTGATTTACTATCACTGACTGAATAATACCCTGGAATGCTGTATGCCTGCACTCTAAAGAAGAATGGGAAGTGTAGTCAATGAATAACTGGGAAATGGATGGGAAGTGTAGTCAATGAATAAATTAAAAGAAAAGAAGGAACGGGACGGGTGGCCAACTGGTCATTCTGCTTTTAGTAGTAAAGGTACTACCCATAGTACTGACATTCAACACTCTCAGCACAATTTTAATACAACTTCCTTTACAGACATCCATACAAAATTCCTCTCATTCATTGAACTGGCCCTCAAACTTCATCGCGGCATGTACCTTTTCTCGGGGCGGCTACGGAATTCTGAAGTACCTCGCTTCCTGTAGGTTCAGCACTTCCGTACTTCTATCCTCGACGAGAGTTCGGCGGCCGTGCTGCGCGTGACTAATCGCAAATTCTACCTGTAGCCATTCCTGAGCGGTGAGTCAGCGCTAAGGGGATCTCTCATCTCCCGCAGCGTGAATTAATCATTATTTTCCCACTGCATTGTGGGGGCAGAACACCAATAACGGCACAGCCTGGCGGTGGCGGAGAGAGCGGTCATACCCGTCGCTACAAAATGCTGATGCGTGTGTGGCTGACCCTGTTTGAAAAGGGCAGGCCTTCAGCTCACAGTGATAGAATCAATCACGTCCGTGCCCAGACACCAGTGGACACTCTGGACAAGAGGTAAACAAATGATGAGCCAACATTCCTTTAACAACAGTCTCTTTGTGTCAATCTGTGTGGCAAGGCAATTAATCTACAATTCATATTTCACACAAACGAGCTTGTATTGCTGCCACTAGAGTGGGTTAATTCAGTGAAAGCTTCAGAATGACAGAAAGAGGCTAAAAACAGCAAAGTTGTCCTTTTGTGGCAGTAAATTTGACATTATGGACTTTGACATATCTGATTAAAGTTGGATGAATCTCATCTTGTGAAACGAGAACACAATTTGCGAGCTGCCGGAATTTAGATAACTGCCATATTTTTTCTCACACAGACGTTATGAGAGATATGACTGCTGAATCCTTGTTGGGTGATAAGAAAAGATCAGTTTCCAAATGTTTCTTGTCTAAAATATAAATTAAATACTTGGATGTTACTTCCCAACATTCATCGCATACGATCAGCACTGTGTCCAAAGGAGCCATCACAAACGAGGTGTTGAGTTTGCTTCCTGACATCCTCAAAAGAGGGCATCTATAAATAACCTCTGTGAGTCTTCCCTGCCTTTGCTCCTGAAAGCAATGACAAACCTGGAGAACGAGAAAGCGTTATGTAAGACCATTCCTTCACAGCGCCGCACCAATTTGATCGCTGCCCCGTGACTGGGACGGACGGACAAAATTACTTAACCACCATAAAATCTCAAATCTCAGAACAGCCAGAATGAAAATGATAGCATCCTAGGCGCTGGTCCAAACGTGGGCCACTTTTGGAGACTGTGTGAGGCTTTGAAGACAAGGGCAGGCTTGACTCCAAGGACGGCACTACCCCTTTGCCACGGGGAGGAGGGAGTCGGTCCTTGGAAGGAGTCGCGGGCAACAATTTAATGCCACTGCAGCAGATCTGCGGTGCTTAATAACATGATGTCAATCGAGGTCACGTAGGTCTCTGCAGACACGTGGTGGAAGAGATGGGATCTCAACACTTCTAATCCCAAATATATATATATATATATATATATATATATATATATATATATATATAAATAAATAACAAGACACAGTAACAACTTTAGGTTGGACTCGGATGAGAGGATCAAACTGAAAATTTGGGTGAGAGCTCACAACCCGAAGAGCCCTTATGGGAAAAATAATGCACTGCAGTATATTGTAAATATATCAAAATTATCTTCACAATTTATTTAAAATATACTACAGTATATTACATTTCCATATGGGAGGGGTCAAAGAAAAGGAGCATTCAAAGTAGCAGAGATGATGGGGGGGCGGGGTGACTGAAAGCAGCCAAAATGCCTGTCGCAACCGAATGGAATATACTGTATGTGCTAATATGGGGGTAAAATGGTGGGATTTAAAATTGCTTACTCCACATATTTAATTTTATTTTATTCTGTCAGTTTTTGTGCAGAAATCAAAAAGATAACAACAATACTGTACTGGACAACCTAAGGGGTGTGCACAAGATAAGAGGCATTGTCATTCCAGTCCACACGCCTGACGTTATCTCCAGCGATTCAGACGATAGCGCCGGTGAAAAGAATTGCAGCTGAGCCTTTACAGTTGTATTCACAGCACATTTATGATTGATAACGAAACCCAGCAGGACCTGCTGGTCGAGAAGGGAACACATAACTTGGGCGCAAACGCATTTGCCCTAGCCGCGATAATTATCTCGCCCTGCGCGGCAACACGGCAAAACATGCCAATATGCGCTCGTCTGATTGAATCAGCACGCCTTACATACTATAGTAAGCATTACATCATGATTTATGCAGTGGGACCAGGAGACCGTGAAGACTACAGTGGCGTTAATATATTATTAGTCAGGCTGTGGGGGGGACGATTTCACACACGTATTAACCCAGCATTGCCCACGATAAGTCACCGTGGCACACGATCAGCACACCTACTGACTATAACAGCACAATCGGCTCTACGATCAGGCAAATTATCGAACGATAATATCTTAACATGGGATTACGTTGATTTGTCTGCTTTCGATTTTATAACAGGCTTGATGCTAATAAGGTTTTATTTGACAATAAAAACGTTACTGTTTTCTGGAAGATGGGTTTATTGTAGACGATTAATGGGGTATAAGTACAGAATACTTTATGGGATAGAACATCTGTCAGCCCAACCTGTACAAGAATACCACACAGTCCAGTGTTAATTCATTGGACTTGTGTATATACAGAGTCAAATAGGAAACAATTGTGCGTTAAATAGTATAATATACAATACCAACGTTCAATTAACACTGAATATATTACATCTACACTTGTCAGTAAAAAAAACAGCATCAACGTCAATGCCAATCCATATACTACCATAGTATAGTGTTAAAAAGACAAAGCCACGAGGAATCCATCGCCATGGTTACAGTCACTATCACTATAATTGTTCAGCAGACGTCCGTCAAAATCACTAATCCTCAGTCACTGTGATTTCTCATTATCAGAAAGCGATTTTTTTTTTCAAACCTTGATGTCATAGCCGTCAATTAGCTTATGCTTTCTAGTCCCGGAGCTCGTGTTTAGACTGCAAACGCATGCTTTCTGAATACATCTTTCTGAGTAAATCTTTCATTTTCATTGGACCAGTTAAAGGGTGGTGGTGCAAATGAGACCTCTTTGCTACACGCTGTAATAAGACGGTAAAACAAAACAAAATATTTTATGAGGAATGTTGTAAACTCAACATTCTTCCATTAATTTTATTTTTTTTTCCCCCGTCGGATTTTGTTTAGAGCAGTCACTTTTTTGAACCTCACTGCATGAGCCAGTAACACGTTTTACATTCCAAATTAAGAGGAAAAACATGGGGGGTGCGTCCCAATAGTCGAAAAATGCACCCTCCCTTCCTCCAGTACCACCTCCTCTACTCCGTGCCCCGGAAACGGATCTTTGTGTTTTAATCTAAAGCTGCTGATTACATCGTAATTACGTACAAATTGCTGCATATTAATTAATGTCTCGACGCAAACCGCAATGCCAGGTACATTGTATACTGTACATGCAAATACTTGTACTCAAAACGTTCAGTTTTGCATATTTCCCGGTAGGAGAGGAGTGGTAGTGGAGGAAAGTGGGTGGGGAGTGAAAAATATTGGGACGCACCCGGGATGTTTTTGTTTTCAAGAAAAAGATGGTTAGCACGCTTAACGGCCCCCTAATAAACATTAAATTATGTATCTGATTATTTAAAAGCCACTGTTATTACTACCACAACGTAATGGTGTTCATCATTGTGTGTACTTGCACCAGTACTGTGCAGTTGCGTTCCCATGGCTTTACAACACCTGCCTGCATGCAGAATTAATTAAGAAAGGTCACAATCTGTTTGTAACGGCTTGATACAGGGAGCACTACAGTTTATTTAAATCCCTAAAGGACCGACAGCTTAACGGGGCAGGGGGTCAGACGCACTGCATTGGCAAGCACATACACTGATTCCATTTGTATGGGAGAATAGACAATATTGTATATTTATGTGAAATGCAAGCTACAGAGATGTCTAACATTTGAACGTGTCCTACTTGGGTAAATCACGTTATCCAAGAGGCGCACAGCTGAGATGTAGCTAATCAAAGAAAAATGCTAAGTATGCCACTGCAATCAGCTTCAGAGCAGACATTAACATTAATATGTTTTGCACTCAAATTTTCTCATAATTTCGTTGGAGAGTGAGGGACCAGTGATCAGCGAAAGGGCTCTTTTTAGAACAATTTTTCAAATAATCCACAGCTCGCCACGCGACTGAAAGGACGACCCTTGCTCTTCTGTACTTGGCAACCCATTGAAAATGTGCTCTGCGTGAAGGCCAGCATGGCATTCTGGGAGATCCCTGTGCTACGAAAGTGTAAACAGGACTGTAAAGAGGTTGATATAGATTTGTTCAGGCAGCAGAATCCTGATGTACAGGATACTCGGAGAGATAGAAGAGCATTGTTAGGCAGGAGAACTTTCCGGAAAGAGGAGAGGCTTATTACCTTGATGCGCATTTCCCTCAGAACGTCAGCACATTAGGTTCTCCTGGTACTCAGATTTAGGTCATTTAATATCGGTGATATAGTGAGCTGGTCAATGCAGCAATGCGCCTCCTCCCCGATGCAGTCAGTGGCACTGATAGACGCTTGGCCCAAGTGGCGCATCACATTACGTAAGGCATTCAAAACAAAAACACGCAACGCTGACTTTAGCAAGAGAACTTGAGATCTACTTGCCGGGCATTCAAACAAGACAAGGTTTTGAGTGACCGCTCGAAGTGACCTCTTTTCTCTGAACCGAAAATGACAGACGCTGGGATAATTCTTGAGGACCAAGAAGAAAATACGGGTGATGATACACTTGAAACTAATGGAAAGACTTGAAATCACATTCTACACGTTCAGACCAACATCTTTCCTTCCAAAGTGGGAGTGCAAAAAGGGTTTATTTTGAAGCAATATTACAATACTCGGTTGTAATAGTGCACCAAACCTGCGTTGATTCCTTTTGCAAATGAAAAATGCATAGTGTACTCTGGCACTTGATATGCTATCCAACTGCAAAGGTATTAAACATTAACCGCACAGTAAAGCTGGCTAGCATGACGTTAGCACATGAGCAAGATGCTAACTGTGGAACTACTATTTAAATTCCTCCTGCTCTGTAACCTCAGTCATACACTTTTGTTTTTTTTATTTGAATAATGGCAGTGACATAGCCAGCGGTGTACCCGCCAGGTCAGATAATGATAACCGAAATAAAGAGGAGAATTCCATTAGAGCAGGGACATTACTGCATGTCATGCGCTAACGATAAATTATACATCGTGACCCGTGAAGCGTGACCTGTTTCAGCCCCGTGGAGGAGATCTGTCATTCATGTCAACTCACCAATGGATTCGCAAAAGATAGAGATGGGTGGGCTACACATTTATTTAAGGAAGCCTGGAGAATTCACTTGAGTCATGTGCAAGTGGAACTGTGTATGGTGTTGCTTTTGACATGGAAAAACTGCTGCTGTCGTGGGTTTGTAACTGAAAGGCTGCAGGTTTGATTCCCAGATAAGACACTGCCGTTGTACCCTTGCGAAAGGTACTTAACCTGAATTGATCCAGTATATATCCAGCTGTATAAATACTATTTAAAAAGAATGTACGTGTGAATTTTTCTGTGCTTTTTAAACAGCCTGGTGTCAGAAGTAAGCCTTGCTTGCAAGCCGTTATTACAACAGTTTTGTGTGGTGTTAATTGCTGTCCACAGTAAGGATTCGCTGCAGGGACCTGTGATGGCGGCCTTATTTAGATTTGCCTGAAGACATGAATCTTTTATGAATCTTTTTATTCTTTTAGGATGATTTTTTTAAAAAGCTAACCAATGTTTTAAAAAATAAAAATAAAAAAAATAAAAAAAACTTTGACCAAACATACAAAAATAGTTAAAGAACAATGACAGCTGAAAAGAGTTGACAGATTCTTTTTATTTAACCTTTATTTTACCCGGTAGTCACTTGAGATCAATGATCTCTTTTTCGAGCAAGACCTGGCCATTATGTTTACAATATCACATAACGTAGCTATTTATAAAGCAGTTTGCCTTTCATGCCGCAATAAGCTTAGTAACGTGATCCTCCCAGCACGTAGGACGCAGTGCGTTCCGTCACCCAAGATCTCCGCAGAACGTTCCGTCACCCAAGATCTCCGCAGAACCGACCTCTCATCATGTGATCCCTCCTTCCCATTGGATCTCAAGTATCCATGACCGGATAATTCTGTCTTCCCCCCCCGGTTTGAAACCTATCCGCCCATCTCCCTAATCTTTAGGCCATAAATAAACTGCCCCTCCCCCCAACAAATACCATTGTTTGTCTTGCGCACGGTGTTTAACTTTAACATTTAGTATGAAGCCAGGCGCTGAGTCAGGAAAAGGCCCTCATTAACATGCTGCTGCCCCGTCTGTCAACTTAGATACCTTGCGGAATTGTAGACGGACATCTAATGTGTCTTAGAAGTATTATTCCCTAAATAAATACATTTGAGTGGAATAACCAGGGGTGCCGGAAAGGGGGAAGAGCCAATGGTCCCTGTGCTTTTGTTTGTACCGCAAGCAAGTCTCTCAGCAAACTGCTGACAGTGTAATGTTATAAATAAATGTGAAGATGAGTTTGCTAATCTTCTTGATGTGATATTGAACAATGTGCCACCGCAGAGACAGGCCTGATGGAAAATTCAATTTGTTGCAAACATTGGGTGCCTGATAGAGAACAGCAGATGGCTCATGGTGCCATTCTGCACAACCGATAGTCATCATCCCCCCATGTTGTCCCAAAATGCACTCATGCAACTTTGGAAGTGCCATTCTTCTTCAGAATAACTTCCCCAGAATGTACTCTAAAGTGTCTCCAAAGTGACGCAGCATGTTGCGTTTGACAGGGTTGTCTTCCAAATAAAAATGATGGTGATGATGATGATGATGGTGATGATGATAACAACAAATTTGATCTTTGCAAGGGCAAAGCAGTTGATGTAAATGTATGATGCTGTGAAGAGGTCAATTTATTAACTCATACCAATGCGGAACCCGTAACTCATACCATGCGGAACCCGTAACCCATACCATGTGGAAGTGGAACCCATAATAACCCACATCATGTGGAGAACCCACTGTCTGTGGTTGCATTTACACTCTGTGGAAACAAGATAGCTAAGCTTAACTTCACAGCTGCAGCCTCAAATAAAAATGCTTCAGTCATCACCACTGCATATTAACTTGCCATTTTTTTTGTTGTTGCCGCAAGTCCCGTCTCTTCAGAGAGCATTTGAGCTAAGCACTGGCCTGCCCTGCACTTACCTTAATAAAACCATCCTGAATTCTATCAGCGTGGAATTAGACTAAGTTCTGTCTATTGACCGTACTGAAGAGGCAGAGATGGAATTCCCAATGGTTCCTCCACCAGGAGGTAATAGACAGGAGGAGGAAAAAATAACTGATTTGATGTTTGTTTATTTTACTTTACATTATTATACTGCTGCTCAGGTTTACCAAAGTGTCTGGGGTCAGATTAGTTACTGAAAAAATATACACTAGATTCTAATTATATATGACACAGACAGACTTTAAACTATAGAGATACTGCTCTATACCATAATACTGTACTAATCACATACAGTAGTAATCTGGTTCGTAGTGCACCTTTGCTTTTCGTGCTTTATAGACAGTTATAAACAGTAGGCCTTGTTCATAATTAATTCAAGGCATTAACTTAACTGGTTACCTTGCAGGCAAACCAGTAAAGATTAAAAAAAATATAGGAAGTCCATCACCGGCTGCATGGCTACCACTCTTACAGCTGTGGAAGTGATCTGCCCAGGGAGATGTGTGAAATTAGCATACTAATTGGATCCACTGCAGTGGACAGAGAGCGAGAGCTGCCTCATCGCGGTCATGACGACCACTGCAGATGTTCTGCCTGCTTCTACACGTGACCCTGAGGCGGGTGTGCGAGCGTGGGACTGTCTATCAACAGAAGCCTACAGTTTCAGACTGGTAGAGAGGGTTTATGAAACCAAATATTGACTGTGCTACCATGCAGTATATGCTGTAGTGAGTCACCAACCATTGTGTTTTACTGAGGCCGTAACCTTCTGGTTTCTTCAAACAAGCCAGTGATTGACAACTTATTGCAGTCCAAGTCACTCTGAAGTTTCTGATCACTCTCCCATAACTAGCTGCACAGCAAAGATTGCGGTGTACGTTTAGCACCCTGTGGCGTTCATATGAGTCTGTGAACTCGTAAAGAAAACACCCTAGGGTGTTAAATGTACATCAGCAGTGTTAAATTTACACAGACTATTTTTGCTGTGTGACATCTGCCAGTTCTCATTCAACCTCAGCTCTTCGATATGTAAATGTCATTTGGACAGGAAGTCAATTAACCCGGTGCTCTAATTGTAGAGAAAGGGTATGAAGCAATGATAACCCAAGGAGCCCCGTTCGACTGAAACCCATCCTTCCCTTAGCAGAACAAAGCCAGTTATTTCCCTTCTCTCCCGGATTCTCTGTCACAGTCGGCTAATTACAAAGCTCTGGCAGAAACCTGCAATTTATGGGCTGTAGGCCCCGGGCTTTGCAAGCAGCGAGCACCTTTGGGGGCCCTTCATTTACGGATGCGAATAATAATTTTAAAAATGAGTAATCCATGGGATTGCCTCGCTGCAAATTGTCCTCCGGACTGAGGCTGGTTCCGGTCGATTCTAAGCTATAACAGAAGGATCCAATGTTGTTCAGGGTAGTACACAGCGCAGCAGGATTAAAAGTTATTTTGAGCCTTGGTCAGGGACAAAGACATACCCGTTTAGCGTAGCGCGGCTTGGCGCGAGTTCAGTTCCTCTAGCGATGTTCCCCACGTAATTATTTGTTCTATTTCACACGCCATGGGCCGGGAAACAAAATGTCCACAGCAGACACGGTAGGAAAGACCAAATCTAATCAATACCGCAGTGAGTGAAACCGAAGTCGCGAACCATGAATTGCGGAGCCCGAGAGAAGCATCCACAGTGAGCCAAACAACAATGAAGCAATAGTGTGCAAGGAGAGAAGGAAGCTAGCAGGATGCAGGCAGGAAGTACACACACTACAAAGTGAACTGGTACTTCAATATTTCACGTGACTCAAAAGCCGATGTACGCCACTGGGATTGACTGTGGTTGGAATGGAGGATGGTAGGAAAGTCTAAGACTAAAGACAAAAATATTCTATTCAGAGCTAAAAAAAAATTATTTTGGGTGCTGTAGTCTGAGTGTAGTCCCGTCGGGCTGCATAAAACCCACACACAAAGAAGTCCCTCACTGGAAAAGCAGTTTAATGTAACCCGTGAACCCTGTGCACCGATCCAAAAACAGCTTTAGCTTCAGCGCCAAATAGTTAGGCTCAGGGTTGGTTAGGATCCTGGGCCAGTGCTACCATCTGAGGAGATCATAACAAAAGGGTGGCCAGAGCTTATTGGCTTTCCCAATGAAATCAAGTCCTCACTCTCTCGCATTCCCCAG
Organism: Synaphobranchus kaupii; assembly: GCA_029718625.1. NCBI lineage: Eukaryota > Metazoa > Chordata > Actinopteri > Anguilliformes > Synaphobranchidae > Synaphobranchus > Synaphobranchus kaupii. Next base: position 14,572,602 of record CM056394.1, read on the forward strand.
TAGGGCAAAGCTGAGCTTCAGACAGTGCATATTAAAAGAACATCAATCCTCTTACGGCTGCTTGCTGGGCCGGGTTTTGGCTTGACTGGGGGGGGGCGTCTGGCCTGTATTGCTTACAAGCCCTCCCTCCCAGATGAAAAGTCTCCTGGAAACCACAACCAAAACAATGTCTGACCCAGAACAAGACTTCAAAAGACCAGCTGTATTGGAACTTTCCTTTTTTGTCTGTGTGCTATAGGACATTTTGCAGCTGAAACGTCTTACTCATATGGAAGAAGGTATATGTTAACCTGTTCTGCATGATAGTACCTGCGTGATAAACCGTTATGTTGTGTTCTTCTTCATGTTTAACTGTGATGGATTTCACTGACAAAGAGAAATTCTACAAAGTAATGGCACCATAATGTTTCTTTACATACATTTCAGAACTGCATGTCGCCCCACGTCAGAGGGTTGCAAAGACAGTAACTGATTGCTCAATCCATGGTGTAATGAATGAATGGATCATTACATAAATAATTAATAAATAAACAGAAAAATCATAAATGGTGAAACTATTGATTTCCCTATTACAAATAAGCAACAACATTCTGACAAAATTGTAAGATGAATAAAAAGTCACAAAAAATATAAGGCCACTTCCGTTTCGCAGAAAAAAGCAATACTTCACAATTATAAACACACGATTTTAAAATACCTTTATTTGTTTCCCGGTAGTCCGCAGTTGTATTCCTGTCTATTTATATCCTTATAAAAATAGCAGGGCTTTGCCTAATGGATTATCGACGCGGTTGAAGCTCGTTTACCGTCACCGTTACAGATATGCATTGGTCAGGAAAACATTGCCCACCATACTGTATGTGTTTTAGACCGCAGAGAAGAGGGCATCCCCTTCTGCTGACCTTGCAGGAGAGAATACGCGTTAAAGGGACATCCCTAAACGTTTAAGCAACGTACCTTTAAGTACCGATGTCGTTGAGTAGGCTATATAAACGCTTAAAATACAAACGTTTTTGTTAAACAAACAACTCGATTTTGCCTTGGCTCCTAAAACGTATTTACCAGTGCGTAATTGTATGTATGATAAAATAATAGCATGACTAATACAAGACGAGTAAGTCTATTTCCAGCGTGAAAGCAGGCTTAATTTTCCGTAATCCGGCCTCAACATATTGAGAGTAATTTCCACATCTGTGGTCGCCCCAAGTTTACTTGATCATTACAATACGGGCCACCTTTACAATGTCACAGTCATGTGCAATGGCAGCGACAGATAACATTACATATTGCACGGAAAAATTGGAACGCACACAAACTGCGGCTAAAAAATTAATACACTGTCAATAGTGGCGAAACACCATTGCTGTGCGCAGACATCAGGTTGAAAACAACTGCAGCGGACTCGTGTACGTTAATCACCATGTATTATAATTTCTAACCCCCACCCGCAGTAGAATTACACCTGCTCCTCCCAGCCAAGCATAAGCATCCTATTTTTGCACCTCGCTCTATGCAAAAACAAAATTCCCAGCAAAACCAAATTTGATCGTCTTAAAAGTGCAAAAAAAATTTACTCCTTACCTTTTCCTGCGCTCGATTCAGCCTTTTCTGGACATTTTTAGCGAAGATGCCTGTTTTTATCTCGGCCATGGCTGCTGGTACTGAGGAGGTGAGATGCGCGAGGCTTCAGGACACGGAGAAGCGCGTGAGGGAGTCAGAACGGGAGGTGGGAGGAGCAACTCTTAAAGTCGCAGTGTTTTTTTTGTTTTTGTCAACAAGCGCAATAATGTTTTGTTTATCAATCATCAGCATCCTCCACAATGGTCTTGCTTGTTGTTATAGGACATTTTCAGCTACGTGGGCCACAACATATGGCATTGTTTGTGGGAAACAAGGCATTGAAACAATTAGCTCACAAAATAAGGCCTGCTATGCCAGTGGATGGACATAGTGTGGAGACATTTTTAAAATCAGTCAGCCTTTCTTTACATCTGGGTTACAGAAGACTGTGCTGAGGGTCCAGTGGGTTCACTGCTATGTTGGTTTTCTTTCTCTAGTGTGGAACTGAATGAGCTTTGAGTCAGTCTTCACGGTTGGCGAGCACTGGTTGTTCCCATAGACTGTATAAAAATAGGTGGTTCCTCATTTTTATTGCGTTCCTGTAGGCTAATAAAATGGATCCAGCCACTTCTGGTGATGGCAGAGCATCAGATGTTTAACCGGCCTTTTCAACAACACAGGCAGACAGACATTTTGATGCATCTTGTATAGAAAGAAAATGTTATTAATTTGGAAGAATCTGCACCTGTGGCTCTTTAGACTGCTAGATGTGTCACAGGCTTTAATTAACGACTTCCATATGGTACAGTTGGTCAGAAGAGTAAACATTGAGTGGTTTTATCACAACCCAGTGAGCAAAAGCCAGAATCTAGTCATCTAGAGGGATGGAAATCTAGGCATGTCATCTGCTGGTATGAATGATGCGTTTAACCTCATACCATTTTTACTTTAAAGCTAATATTAATGGTCAAATAGGGGAGCTAGTGCTTAAGATAGTAGTTTCTGTCTTTGAGTGATTGAGAAGGATTGTGTTTTTGGCTAACTGACTAATGTCTTTTTTGTCCTTTCAATAAGTTGGACAAGTCATGAAGTAAGTGTTTGCATTTTTTATTAAGTAGTCAACCTATAAGAAATTAACTTAGAGAGAGGTGTGTGTAGTTTATTTGAGCATTTACTCTGTGGTGGCTGTCCTTTATAATGCCTTTTTATTGATGTTAATTGCTTAGTCATTGTAAATTGTCAATTTGTTAACAGCATAGAAACACCTGCACATATACACCCGTTTGACTGATAATGATGAATGACGTTGAGAACGGCATTAGAAGAAACATCTGTCAATAAATTGTATCAACTGAACTGATCATGAATCCAGTTATTTAAGAGTGCAGGCCACCATTTACATTCTCCTAAGAAAAATGTATTTCACAGCACATTCAACACCCCATACACCCCCGTCACACTCATCCAAACACCTCAGAGCCTCCAAACTGTAAACTGTTTAGAGTACATTCAGCAGTCATTACATTACATTACATTATAGGCATTTAGCAGACGCTCTTATCCAGAGCGACTTACACAACTTCTTATTACATTTATCCATTCATACAGCTGGATATATACTGAAGCAATTCAGGTTAAGTACCTTGCTCAAGGGTACAACGGCAGTGTCCTACCTGGGAATCGAACCTGCAACCTTTCGGTTACAAGTCCAGTTCCTTAACCATTATACTACACTGCCGCCCAAGATGAAACCGCAGTAAAACACAACCAAACGGCTTTTTGTCCATATTTTTGTACGATTTTTGCTAAATAATTAGACACCTCATGTGAACTGACTTGAGAGTGTGGTCCTTAATTTGCAGAACTGTACAAAATCTATTGAGAAAAGGGCAAGCAGAGGCTATACATGGTATATGACTGCCATCTGTTGGATGGTAGTGGTAAAATGTTTTAACACTTCTACATTTAAATTCAGAGCAAGTTTTAATGGTCAATCATCACATGAAAAAAGCCCCTTCTGCCCCCGCCATCTCTCCCTTCTCCTCCCCATTTAGGGAGATCAGCAGTCTAAGCCAATATATTTCACACTGTGTGACCTGTCCTTGATTATTACTATTACCCTGGTATTCTCAGGGGGGGTTATGCTGAAGCAGCTTTTGAAGAAAAAGAGAACGAAATATGAGACTATTATAAACGTAAATTCTAATATATGTAACAGTCTGCTTTATTGGTATATTTTTATTGTTGCATGAGAGCAAAACCTTTAGCATGAGTAGACACTGAGTCAGCGCTTGCATTGTATAATCCCCTGTAGGGGGCAGACCGGCACAAGGTATGGGTAGCTCTGCTCGCATCCACTCAGACCGGTCTTAACCACTCGCTTAGAAAAACAAACCCTCTAAGCTGCGATATTCAACATGTCTATTCGACTGCCATTGCTCCATTCCCCATCCTTGAAGAAGAAAAGAGGACCCATATTTCCCTTCTCAGACACCTTTCCGAGCCTCAACCTCCGTTGTGTTTCATAATCCATACCCCTAGTCATTATATAGGCACAGGTGCTGATAGTGTCTTGGAGTCAATTCAATCATAGTGTTTCCAGTCTAAATCAATCGATGTGTATGGATCAGGGAGCTGTCTGCACTGAGTCAATTCAATCATAGTGTTTCCAGTCTAAATCAATCGATGTGTATGGATCAGGGAGCTGTCTGCACTTGTCCCTTTCCAAAAAGTTTACCCCAGGTCCCAATGACACCTGTGCTTTCGCCTCTGGTGTCATATTTACACACCTGCACAGATGGCAAAAAAGGTAGTATTACTAATCACTACCACAATAGCAAGCAACTGACCAGTAACTAACACGAACAAAGACTTGGATCTTCTTCATTATTGTGAGTATGGTAAACCAGCCTCTCTGCTAACAATCTTTGCTCCCATAGCATTTCCAGAATGTTACAGTAAACATGGATATTTGTCTGGTTTCTGGATGTAGTTTTTTACAGTATTTTAAGTCGCTGGTTATATTGCTATTTCAGTTATTTCATTATTTTAATTGTATATGGTTAATTATGTTAATTCTATCAGCAAATATGATTAAAATACAACTGACATTTCACTTTTGGAATGTTGTGAAAATGTATTTCAAAAAATCATTTACAACTAAATGATAGCGATCAGAGGATGTAATCAATATGTGTGAATGCAAAGTATGTGGAACATTTTTCTGTGAAGAGTATGAACATTACATACATTCTAAAACTGTTTGGGGGATTATCATTATCTCACAAGTAAATGGGAATCCAGCCAGACGTTTTCCAATGATCTTGAAATATTCCTTATTAGTTGGCCTATGGGAGGACTTCAGTAACCCATAGCACCCATTAGAGTTAATTTATATTTTTCAACAGCTTCTGAAAAAATCTACCCAAGTTGTGGTACCTCAGCAGTCCCAACATGAAAGGTGTCATGTTTTATCAAACCATTCTGCACATTAAACTCAAGATTGTCTGGATTTTAGGAGTTGTGGGGGGACAAAACCTTGCATATTAGCATCTGATGGACTATTAAATTGTTCTAAAATTGTTTAGGAAATAGCCCCGCATCACCTTAACGTCAGCGCAGAAATACGTAAAGCACTGTGAGAATACGACAGATGTGGATCAGTTTGAATCTGCAGAACAGGGCCCCGGTGTGGGCGGGGCTACCGCGAGCGCTCGCGCAGACGCTGGGGGGAAAAGACGGCGGGATTGTTGTCTGTTTAGTGAGCCTGGGAGAGACCGGCGCTCCTCGTTTTGTAATGACTGCTATTTACTCTGCTGGTGAGGCGCTGAGCCTTAAATCCCGCTGAACGCAGAGCACTTTGTGGGGGGAAAATGTGCTGTTTTTCCGCCCAAAGAGCTCTCCAGGAGAAGTCCAGCGTAAGGCCGAATCCCTGGGACGTACACAAGGTTTCAGTATTGCTGTTATTACTGCAGATTATAATTGGCATGGAAAGCCCATCTCAGTGATTGTGTCTGTGTTGTAGAAAGTAGAGGTAGGTAGCTGTCAAACCCCAAAAGAAATAGCTTTGAAAGGTTTTAAAATGTAAAAAACGTAATCTAACATGTGGATAGAGCCATATAACATATGCCTTGTTTCTTAATTTTGAGTTTGAATTTTAGTGTGTGTGTGTGCGTGCGTGCGTGCGTGCATGCGTGCATGCGTGCCCGTAACTACATACATGTATTGCGATTTCACTGAATGGACCCAAAATTACTGTGCATTAAATCTTGCTCAAATGCACCGCCTAATGTTAGAGAGAGAACACAGCCCATTTTTTCGTGTAGAGTGCACACCCATTCGTTACATTTGGACTAAAACCCAGTGATAAAAGCCTGCAATTTAAACTTTTCACACAAAATCACCAGGGCAAATTGCTACCTGTCTTTTTATTTTTTATTTTTTTTATTTTTTATTTTTTAAAAACAAGTGTCTTCTCCATTTATTTCTCCTCCATTTGGAATGGCCAGTTGTTTCTCTAGTCCCCTTTTTTTTTAGGAAAGGCACCTTGTATAAGCTGTATAAACTGCCTTCTCTCACTCTCGCTCTCTCACTCTCTCTCTCTCTCTCTGCCTATTTGTGAGGCAAAAACTTATAATGTAGGGCTTTTCAAACTCTCTGTCTGTCTCTGTGTCTCTGTCTCTGTGTCTCTCTCTCAGTGTCTCTCTCTCAGTGTCTCTCTGTCTCTGTGTCTCTCTCTCTGTGTCTCTCTGTCTCTGTGTCTCTCTCTCTGTGTCTCTCTCTCTGTGTCTCTGTCTCTGTGTCTCTCTCTCCTCTTGTTTTCTTTGCTCGTGTGATTCTATGTTGAGCTTCACTTGCACACGTTGTTGAGCTCTGAAAATAAAGCTGGTTTTAAATTCGATTCCGTCTCTTCCCCTTGAGAGAGGGCGATACGTTGGCTGTACGTGTGCGTGAGGAATGGAGGTACATGGGAGAGAAGGGCACCGAGCGGGTGTGTAAAGAGGTGTAATCTTGGGCGGGGGGCGGGGGAGAGGGGGCTCAGTTTGTGAGCTGTGAGGATTAAATTAGCATGGGCTCTAGAGCAGCATGTAGACTCACAGAAACCAGTGACAGATGAAGAACCAGAAGATTGTGCTCTATGCGAGATTAACAACACGGCTTCTTTTTGACAAAAAAATAAATTAATGCATAGCATCACATTATGGTTTGAAAGCAAGGCTAATGCACACCATTCACAAGAGGCTAATACTAGTTGTTGCCTATTAGCTGCCTTTCTCTTTACCCAGCCACAGCTTTCTGAATGGCTTTTTAAGAACAGACCATGTTTATTTGTTTTAAATTTTTTTGTCAAATTAACAAAGAATCGAGAAACGCCATGTCCTGATCAAGAAGCCTTCTGTTCGCGCAACCCAGTTGTATCACTCATGGGCAGATTTGAACGTAAACATCTCGAGGCGAATGGTTTGGAGTGATCACCTTGAGCTGATTGGTACCTGGACAAACCAGGATGTTATCACAGCGTGCAGGATGAATGGTATCAGATTATAACACCTGTTCTGAGCGGAACAACCTTCACGTTTTGTCCAATTTAGCAACAGAGTCACTGCATACACTGAGGGCTTAGCTTTGTATGTTTCTTATCTATCTGTGTGCAATACTTACATTGTTATCCCTTTCACTTCTGCATCAGTAACAGTCATTCTGGTGTAACACTTGAGAATCTACTCTATGTAGGTAATAATACTGAATTGAGTCTGATTTGTAGGTATTCTTACAAGCGTGATTAGTTTTTCTTACAGCTTGGTTTTGAAATGGTGATGTGAATGTCACGAAAAGACATAGGTCTACAACAGAGAACATTCACCAGTGAGTGCATGGTGTTAATGCAGTGGATGTGACCTCATCACTTTATCAACACTTCAGCAGCCTTGGTTAAATGCGATGTTATGCTGACAGACATTATTAGTGAGAAAGAAGCGGGACTGTGATGGCGATGGAGAGAATAGAGGGGAGAGAACAGAGTGAGACTTTCATTTTAACCTTCAGTTCTTTTCCGTGTAGCTATCCTTGTCCCAGACTCAAGGTGGCAATTACAATCAACTGTAGGAGCAGGCTTACATTTTTTTTTTATTTGTCTTTTATTTTACCAGGTAAATCTCATTGAGATCCAGGATCCAGGATCTCTTTTTCAAGAATGACCTGGGTACAACAGACACATACAAACACATTGGACAAACAAGTACAGTTAATATACCAGCAAGTGCAGCACTGCTGTGACCTGGCAATGGCTTGGTCCATATCCCCCTCTGCAATAAGCACATTTCCCCTTCCCAGAGCCCCTTTGGACCCATACTGATAGGGCATGTTGTCTTGAACAGACAATGACTAAATGTAACCAATGGCTGCTTCATATAAGTTTGCGACTGAAAGTCACAGCAGCCGCGCACACACGCACACACCTATGCACGCACGCACGCACTAACTTCATCATTGTTGCTCTGCGTGTCCAGCTGAGTCTGTTTGGCTCGTGTAGCTGGAATGCACCCACAGCCCATTGGCACAGAGCTCCCGCTGACATCACTAAGGCCATTGTGAGGTCACTGCTTTTCAATCTGCCAGCTCATAGGTGCAGCATGGCCCTGCCTGTCACCAGCACGGTAGGTCAATATTAGCTCAGATGGCACCTCATCACTCTAAGGTATTGTGCATAGTGTAGATTATTTGAACACTAGTTATACATTTGTCCTGCTTGCTTTGTTATGAGTAAATTCAGGAATCAGTGTGAAAAATTACAGAAGAAACCTGATGATTTCTGATTCAGAATTATCTCTGTTGTAGGCTTATCTTTTCATGAAATCTCCCTCTTATTCTGTGGCAAAGGCAAAATGGAGCACACTTTGGTAGGGGACATGTCCCACAAAAAAGAGAAATGCCCTGTGTGAGATATTCTCTGTCTCTATAATAATCATAATTGATGAGGGGAGGGCGGAGTGGGGGTGGTTTAAAAAGATTTTAATAGTTTTATAAAAGTCAGAAGTCCTCAGGCAATGCTACTCCTGTGTGAACGGTGCTGAGGCTGCTAAAAATAGGTTTTCAACGTGCAAAATTCCCACCCAGAGCCACCCTAGGATCAGATCTTTGCACTGAGCTGCAGCTGACAGAGGAGAGTAAACCTGAGTGGTTCTGAGATGCACTTCAATACTCAGGGCTCAGCCTTTCTCCAGCCCAGCAAAGCTCATCATAAACTCACACAACAGCCATTCTGAAAATAATTTTACGGGAATTTTACGTGAGAAATTTGTAGCTGGCCGGATCCTAGGGCCAGGCTTGGTTCATTCTTGGATGGGAAAATTAGGTTTCTGCTGGAAGTGATGCTGGTAGGCCAGGAGGGGGCGCTCTTCCATTCGGCCAAATATAAATCTTACAAGGATTCACAAGAACAATAGTGATACTATAAAGATAAATGTTGTGATTTAAACATGTATAAAGAATGGTATGCATAAATATTCATGAATATTAATTTTAATAATATTAACTGCTGACAGACTGAATGGATGTGAGTGTTTTAGCATAAGCTGACAGCAAATGACCAGTACACGAGGGGGGTATTTCACAAAGCAGGATTACTGAGTTAGCTGGATAACTAATACCCGGAACCCTCCCAAATCTGCAACATGGACTGAAGTTACCAGAGCTGTTCCAGATTTTACTCAGTGCAGTTAGTTATCCACCTAACTCATTAATTCTGCTTTGTAGTATACCCTCCAGCTCTGTTGGCTTTGCTTAAGGCAAACATATCAGTATCCTGTGTCACCCTTGTGGAATCCCACAGCCATTGAACAATGGCCAGGATGAACACATCCAACGATGTGAACAAGTCATCTCCGGAGTGTCTGTGTGATCGATCGATCCCCCAGAGCAATCAGCTTATTGACACGTCCTCCTGAGGAGATAGTCGTACTGCCCACCATCTGAGGCCTTGTTACAAAAGAGCGAACAGGAACAAATTAAATTTGAATTTTTCTGAAATCGCAATTTTTTTTTCATGTCCAGACAAGCCACTGCTAGTCTTTTAGGCTGTGAAGCAGAGGTGAGTTGCTGAGATGATGTTGTTCATTTTCACCTGCGGGCCAATCGAAACCTGGGAACGTTGTGACATTTTTATTTATTTTTTTCATCAATTATTATTATTTTTTAAATTCTTTTAGGGCTCAGGACAGCACAGTGTAGAGATACAGGAAGAATGGGAAGCGAGAGAGAGAGAGGGAGAGACATAGGTCAAAGGTCACACGCGCCGGATTCGATCCGCCGATGTCACGGCTCGCAGTTTGCACGTGGACGGAGCTCTTACCGGCTACACACCACAGAGACACTCCAACTTGATCAAGTCTTCATATCTGTCTTCCACGCTCTTTCTTCTCCATTCTTCCTCATCCTCATTTTGTTAAGGAAACACACTGAGCAAGACCACTGTTATTGACGAGCGAAGTTGCACTGGCATTTTTACTTTGGAGATGCAGCTTTAAAAAAAGCTTGGTGGGCCAGCATTTGTGACGGGTGTGTGAGTAGCACCGTGTTTTTCCCAATGCTGGTCCATCTGATTGGCCACTGCCTATCAAGTTTACACCTGTGCCCAATTTGTGGCCGCCAATAAACGTGGGTGGTCATCCATCTAGTTTTACAACAGACCTGCTTTCGTCTGTTTTAGTGCTGATGCAGCTCTGAACAGAAATGGTTGAGAAATCAGTCCACGGTCAAATTGTTGTCATTGCATCTTTGTCCAACCAAGGGGAATTCCTCCCAATGATGCTGATTGAAAATTAAACCAGAGAATTTTTATAAGAACGCGCTGATAAAAGTGATGGCTTCCAACGTGAGCCTACATATAACATCCTGTGCTTGTAAAAAAGTCAGGCACTCACAAGAATCAATATACAATGGACAAATATATTTCTTATATATTTTCTCCTGGTCTTACAGATCCATATTGACGGAAAGTTCTTCCAGTGTAGAATTATTATATATTTTTTTTCTAGTGTAATTCCCCCAATTGGACTTTAGGTGGCGCTAATCACTGCCGGCAGTGCTTCACTACAGCGCCGGCCATTCCGGTGGCTGTGACACAAGGCCATGCAGACTGCACAATAGCGTCGTTAGTCAGCCTGCCATTAGGCGAGAGGAGTGTGGTTTTATACTACTGCTGCTGGTGAGAAGGCTTCACTAAGGCCAGAAGGCACTCTGGTCAGACCACAGCAAGGCTCTAAGGGGCGCAGAACTGAAGCCTGCTCCATTGGGCTACTGTGCAGGGGGGGGAGTGGAGGGTACACACTTTATTAATGAAAAGCACGGCGCTATGAAGTGAGGCTTTTTTGCTACTCAATTTACTGAAACCAAAGAAATATAATACATCCCCCTGTTCACTGGAGGACTCTATTTATGACTTTAGCATGTCACGTTTAAGGCTTCTTCATTTGCACCCTTTCTAGGAAAATGGTAAGAGTGCAGCTTTCAGGTCAGCTATTTATGCAGCATTGTTCTGCGAGCTATAAGAGGTCTCATTAAAATCAATTTGCTAATCTTTAAAAAGCATGTGAAATGCCCCAGAGCTGATCTCATTTATCTTAAATCCCTCCCTCCCGCCCTCCCTCCCTCCCTCCCTCCACCCTCCTTCCCTCCCTCCCTCCCTCCACCCTCCTTCCCTCCCTCCCTCCCTCCTTCCCTCCCTCCCTCCCTCCACCCTCCTTCCCTCCCTCCCGCCCTCCCTCCCTCCACCCTTAGTCCTGGGGGCTTCTCCTCGATGGACACCATGGAAGCCATCAATCTTCCTCATCAATCTTCCTCATCAATCTTCCTCATCGGCCCTCAATGGCCCACGTCCACGCCGGATAATGTGTTGGCCCTGCTCTGAATCGTTTTGGCTAAAAACCCCTCTGGTTTGACACTTCTCACAACCCACCAACTGAACCTCTAAACACCCATTACACAATAATAATAGCGATAACAATAATAATAATAAAAATACACAGCACCTTTCTGTCAAAGCTGTATGCAATAAACATATTACACCCATAGTATAAAAGCACCATCAGCGACATGTTTAATTAAATCAATAAAATAACCTGGGGAAATCATCAAAAACACGATGATCAGAAAGATTATGCCGTTCTTATAAATACGTGACCACAAACTCAGTTGCTTGTGTGCTTTTTGCTCAATTAAAATGCATGCAACTGTAAATATGCCAAATAATGTGTTTAGAAGGCACATTGATTCTCAAAATTGTCATGGTTTTCAAAAACCTGTGCGGATTTGTAATATTCTGAGCATGAAACAGAAGGATAGACATGCACTCACATGACAGGGCTCTGTCCGGCAGTAAGAATCGGAGAAATATGGGGCCACGCCCATTGGTTAAGTAAGCAGGCGTACCTGGGCGGCATTAACTATATATCCCTGTAGACAGAGACAGAGACAGACACACAGAATGTGGCTGAAAAGTGTTTGTGTTTGTGGTTTGGTTTATTGTGTCTGTATTATTTTAGTTTATTGTTTTTTGCCAGGATCCCACGAATGCGATATAGGTGAAGATTTGCGTTTGTGTGTTCATTTTGTTTAAACTCGCTCTCGAATAAACCCCGGTGAACACCGGAATTTCTGCATCTCCCGGCGTCCTGCTATTCTGTCCCTCCGAGGGGCGTCACCGGGTGTGTGGCGCTCACATTTAGTGTAGATATGAAATACTCACAAAACATCTCTCTACCGGCCACCCTCTGCAACAGCAGCAACACGTTCGATTGACAAGCCGATTTCAAGTTGTGAACTTGTCAATCAAAAATTGTGAGCATATAAACAGGCAGAAGACTCTGCTGAGAAACTGGACTGTGGGTTTACAGTGTGGTTTACAGTTACAGGGTTTACAGTGTGGTTTACAGTTACAGGGTTTACAGTGTGGTTTACAGTTACAGGGTTTACAGTGTGGTTTACAGTTACAGGGTTTACAGTGTGGTTTACAGTTACAGGGTTTACAGTGTGGTTTACAGTTACAGGGTTTACAGTGTGGTTTACGGTTACAGGGTTTACAGTGTGGTTTACAGTTACAGGGTTTACAGTGTGGTTTACGGTTACAGGGTTTACAGTGTGGGGGAAACTTTCACAGAACCTGGCTGGATATTGGAGGGTAGATTCATATTAGTACTTCTGATGCAGGGTCATGTCAAGCTGTCAATTTTTCTTGTTAGTGCTAACAGAAAATTACCATTATCATTTCAATCTGTAATTTTGCCATTTACTTGTTAATGCTAGCTTTACATGCATTTCAGACTTTAACCTTACACACACAGACACACACAGACACACACACACACACACACACACACACACACACACACACACATCCAGTGTACTTACTGTGGACACACACGAGCAAAACAACCACAGCTGTACCTCTGAGCAGCCTCCCATATAAAATAAGAATCTCTCAGTGTCTGATCAAGTTAAAAGGATCTGGGAGAATAGGATTGGTCTAATGCAATTTTAACTCTCGCAATTCAGCTAAATAGGAGACTGGTAGGTGGGGCGGTTCCGTGGAGGGAACCACAAACGCACACACACTCTCTCTCTTTTACACACAAATGCTTTCCTACACACAAATACGCACACACACACACAAACAGACCCCCCCCCCCTCCAATTGATACTGCCTGTCTACAGCAATAAAGAGAGAAAGAGAGAAAGGGGGAAAACTAAAATCCCCCGGGGTGGAAAAAAAAAATCAATAGTGGTTAATAAAACATCAGGTGAGGAGCCATAACGAGGTATGGCTATTCCTCTGAGCAGGTCTGCGTGACCGCTCGGGTGCCATGGCGATTAGCCGTCCGCAGCACACAGGCCTTCCGAAAAATACGACGCGTGGAAAAATATGAGGCTTGAACTTTAGAGAAAATTAAAAAAAAAGGTGATGTAAACAAAGACCCTTAGCAAGAGATACAGGTGAGCGAGGGATTACAAGGGAGGGAGGACTTGCTGGCTTTTCGTTTCTGTCATGTCCAAATTGTGTGTACGTTGTGTTTGCGCCCAGACAAAGCGAAGGCTCCTTCAGTGTGATACGGGCAAAGCCTCATTTTAATGTCACATTTTCGTATTCTCAATCTCAATCTTCACCATTGACTAGGTGACTATATATTTTTTTCCCGTACAGACGAAAAGTGTTAATTCCCACGGGTTGCGCTTCTGGGCCTCATTCAATCGCCTCAGGTGTTCATTTCTCACCTGCGTCCGAGGGAGAGCGGAGGGAGGGAGTGGGTAAATTCTAAACCCAGGTTCCAGGAAGACTGAAAGCTAGCCGGTGCTGAAGCATATTCTAGTCATGCGAACATTTAATCACACTTTGCAATGGGTCAGTCAACACATATCCCGTGAAGGATTAAAAATCTTGCCTCAATATGCAGACCGTCACACCCGGCGGTCTATCCTCAGTGACCAGTGTCAGCACTTTCAGTTCCACACAGTTCCTCCTAAACTCTCACAGCCGTTTCCTAACCCTTTGCAACCTGGGCTGCCTCTGAATCAGAGCCCTATCCACTGTGTCCTGTGTTCTGCATACTGTTCAGTACGTGGAATGCAGTATGCAAAAAAAATATCCTCCATTATCAGCGAAAACCCAGAATTAAGTGTGTCATCCGGCGGATTTTAAGTACACTACATTTTAGAGAACATTTCAACAACGTTCTCATCCAGTGTACTTAACACGCATACTCAATAGTATAGAAGGGCGTTGATTCGGACACAGCCCTGATCCGGGACTTCCTACGTTGCTCTCTGAGAACAGCTACTCATCTCTGTAGATATAAATGGCTTACAGTGTTGACAGTGAGCCAACATCACTTCATTTTTATTGAACTATGGATACAAAACTTTCTAGGTGCTTTCTAGGCAATGTTCCAATTAAAGTGGATATATAATATGCTGCGGCAAAGATTACAAAATCATAACAAAACAAAAGTGTCCTCGCACGGCCCACCGACCAACTACACCCCCCCCCCCCCCCCCCCCCCCCCCCCCCACGTCTTACAGGAACAACATTTCACGCACTTGGACATGTTTCATGGTTTACAAAGCCGTTACAAATTAAAAAATGTCTTTTCCGGGGGAAAAAAATAAAAAATTAAAATGCTTCTGCGTCCCTGAAGTCCAAGTTCAAGATTTTCCTCCCGTGCCAGTATTTTGTGTGTGTGCTGATGTGAGGTGAACTGCTATTTCATACGTCCTAACAGTTTTAATTAGAGCCCAGGGGATGCGGAGGGAAGGTTGTTTTCCTGAGAAATCATCCCTTTCAGACACTGGTGTGGAAGTGTACGGAAGGGCATAGCTCCTTTCCTTCAGCCCTTAAGTTAACAATGATAAAGGCCAACCGTCTTTTTCAAATAAAATCTTGAACGTTGCCACGCGTCTGTAACATGTGATGTTAAAATAACTGTAGTTATTGGTGAACGTTTTATAACTGATCAATCACCCCAGACACAATATTCTAAAAAGGAACGGCAGTAAAATTTCAAAACGGAAAAGGAATTCAACGCATCAAATCTGACAACTCACATATGCGTGAGTAGCAAGAGCTCCCAGTATCACTTGTCATCTGAAGTTAGCATTTTTCTTAAATTAATTAAATCTACAGTTTTACTCAATTTATGGCTGCCAATTTGGACTTAATTACAAAATCAGAAATGATTTTCATGTCTTCCCCCACAGAACTGCCCGGGGTAAACTCGCCAAGCAGAAAAAAATTACAAAATCAATATCTTGCTTAAATTTTAACAATGCCATGAAAATTCGCCCATTGTCAGATTGAGTATAGATGACAGTTAGTCTTGTTTCTATGACAACTGTGGACAACACAGACATTTCTGGACTTGCAGTCAGATTTTGATATGAATGAGAAGACATTTTGGCTGACCCTGTTTGGAAACACGATGCCTTTTATTTCCCTGCTATACTAGTTGGTAATCTTGAACTTTCCATCTGGTTTTGAAAAGGACCACTCTCGAAATACAGGGAAGGGATCCAATTGTCTGGGCTTATACCAGCTGAACTAGTACAAATTATGTACAGGTTACCAGTCCTCAGTTACATACCTTTCCTCTAATACAGCGGTTCTCAATCCTGGTCCTGGGGACCCCCTGTGTATGCTGGTTTTCGTTCCAACCACAATTGCAATACTTGAATTTTAACAAGCTGTTAATTTTTCTTAATTAGGTGTTTTTAATGTTTAGAGGGATTATTTACATTCTTAAGCCACATCATGTTAGTAATAGCTATGCATGCCATGAAGAATAAAAGTCCAATATTCACATTGTGCTGTATTGTAAACAATTAAAAGGAGGTAAAAAATGTTTTAACTGATCAAATTAAAGACTGAGGTGAATCAATTGGCTCATAATTGGTGAAATTGTGGACACATGGCCACTAAAACTAACCGTTTGGTAAATAATGAAGAATTCAAAGACAAAGCAAATGATAACGAGCCAAACCTGCATTGTGTTAACAAGTTTAAGGAAAAAATTATGAAGGAACTTAAACTTGTGTTCAATTACCTAATTAGGAGCCTATGCACCTGAGTTCTTACCTCTTCTTTGTAATTGTTTGCAATATAACACAATAAGCATAACGAACATGGGATTTTTTTTCTTCAAAGCATGCATAGCTATTGCTAACATAACGTGGCTTAAGAGAGTAAAGAGTTTAAAGTGTTCTCTCTATACAATAAAAACACCTAATTAAGAAAAAATAGCAGCTTGTTAAAATTCTGGTATTGCAATTGTGGTTGGAATGAAAACCAGCATACACAGGGGGTCCCCAGGACCAGGGTTGAGAACCACTGCTCTAATACAGAGCGGGGGCTGTTGCTTGTACCTCTGGCAATGTGGATGGACGTATCGCAGAAGTATGGGTTGTGCAGAGATGAAGATGACGTGGGCAGTTGGACATTTCAGAGGTCTGTGAAAAGATGGGAAAAGTGTAACGCACTCATCCATACTCACATTGCTGCTCTTGACATCACTCTGCAGTCACATGAAGTATACAGTATGGATGGACAGCGTAGCCTATATGACATGATTAATGAGATTACTGATATCCATTCACTGATTACTGCAATGCCTAATTGTCATCAATATCATTGGCTTTTCTTGCATTGTTGCATGAAGCATTCGGCAAGCAATTGCCTCAGTTTGCATATTAGCCTATCATATTGCAGCTGTCTTTTTTTCCCCCAGGAAATAAAAATTATTTCAGACTCCAGTAATGCATGCATAGTAAATGGTAATTACAATAATGTAGCAATAGATTTTCAGAAAACAACTCTAAGTGGGAAAGACTGTGGCCGCGTAGTGAGGTCTGGTGAGACGGATATCATCCCGAAGGAGATATGAAGGGCAGTACCGACACAACAGGGAGAAAAAAAAACTAGCGGGTGAGAATAAGAAGTCAGGCCGTGCCCTAATAATTTCATGGGCTCGTTGCAAAGGCCTGCTGGGAAGGGCCCATGGTGACAGTCATGTCCAAATTAGCCTCCCCGATGTCAGGATGTACCATTGAAACTGATTAAGTGTCACCGGCTGCATGCAGCAGCCAGCCAGGTCACCAGCGCTGCTTTTAACTGCTCTTTGGGTTTGAGGTTGGAAGAGTGTGCGTCTCACATTACTTGGAGGAGATTCTCAATCATTCAAATTGAGAATCTCCTCCACAATTGTCACGAGGTCACTATCGTGACAATTGTGGCTGACAACAATAGCAGATATCCTTTAAAGGAACAATGGGCTGGCTTTCATCCGTAGTGTCCTCGAAATTGCAAATGGTCCTTGCTGATATTCAAGCGTGTTTCATAAGTAAATCATACTTAGGCTTTAGGACGGCGTTTTCACAAAATTAAAAGTGAAATGCATTTAAATGCATATCGTGAATTACTTTTAATAGAACAATATGCATTTTGAAATAGTCTTTGTCTGTGCAGAGTCGAATCAAGCCGGGGTTCCTCAGCTCCAGCGGGTTCCGTCAACGTTCTTCCTTCTCTCGCCTTCTATTGGGCCACACTGAAGACTGTAAACAACGTGACATATACTGCATTTTAGGCACTGTGGTTTACTGAAATTAAATGCATTTAAAAAAACTCATAAGAAGCCAGACTTTGGAAATTAGCTAATAGATTACATTACAGGCATTTAGCAGACGCTCTTATCCAGAGCGACTTACACTTTTTTTTTTTTTTTAAACATATTATGCATTTATACAGCTGGATATATACTGAAGCGATTCAGGTTAAGAACCTTGCTCAAGGGTACAGCGGCAGCGTCCTACCTGGGAACAGAACCTGCAACCTTTCGGCCAGTTCCTTAACCATTATACTACACTGCCGCCCAATAGATGTAGATAATAGATAATAGATGTAGATAATAGTAGATAGTAGATAATAGATGTGCTGTTGTTCATCTTCAGCTTGATATATTATGTTTAGATGAATGCAATCAAAGTTCAGCAACAGTGACCATAGGGTGAAGTAAGAGAGGGAGACCCACCCATCCATCACATGGTTGCCCTTGATATAATTTTGTGACAGTGCCTATTTGACGAGAGCACAAGAAAGCCTATGTCCCAATAGTCGAAAAATGCACCCTCCCTCACTTCCTCCACTAGCTACCACCTCCTCTACTCCGTGCTCCAGAAGCGGATCTTTGTGTTTTAATCTAAAGTTGCTGATTAAATCTTAATTGTGTATAAATTGTTACATATGAATTAATGTATCGGCATAAACCGCAATGCCAGGTACACTTTATACTGTACACGCAAATACTTGTACTCAAAACGTTGAGGCAGTTTTGCATACTTCCGGGTAGGAGAGGAGTGGTAGTGCGGGAGTGGAGGAAAGGAGGTGGGGAGTGAAGAATATTGGGACGCACCCCTGGTGATTTCTGACCATATTCTTATTTATTGTTAACTTCCGTGCTTGAAGTGGGCTGGAACAGATCGGTACGCGGTACGGGGTATATTTTGCTCATGTGAGTACCGGAACTTTTTCTTGTTACGCTCAAGGGGCCAAGACTGGGCTTTTGTTTTGAAGCTCACTTCCTGGTTGGGCTGGGACCGGCAATTGTGCCATTGCTCACTAGCGCCACTGCGATTGGCTCCAGTATAGGTCTTTCACCATGTAAGTCAATGGCAGCAATGTGGTCAAAATACTCAGTCAATACATTTTTCCCACAAAATTTTTTTATTGTAATAGGTGCCTTTCCTTCATCTAATGCCTCTGCATGTGCTGATTTTTTTTAAATATTGTGTCGTTTGGACAGAGTATTAACATTTGTTCAGGACCAATCAGAGGGACAGGTTGAGTCATCTTAGGCTCCACGGAGCAGACGCAGTTTGTACAGACAGGCGGCGAAAAAGACATCCAAGCTTCAATTCAGTTTTTATGAGGCCATGGAAACGCAATGGGTGATGTCACAGTGGCTTTGTCCATATTTTTATACGGTCTATGGTTACGCTATGTCTCATAAGTTCTACATACGCACCGTTTGTGCGCCCGTGGTCGATTCTCTTTTTCTTGTTTGCACAACAGTCACTGTATTGTAGTCTAATTAATTCAAGTCAGCCCACGCACCCATTGACATACAAACGGACTTCATTACAGGCACCTGCTTTCTTGCTTCTCACTGCTTTTCTGCAACGGAAACTGTCTTTTCAACGTGTTAGCTTAGCTAAAAAATGGGAAGTTCCCGAACGGACCGTACCGGGACTTTACGTTTTGCTCATATGACCATCGGCACTTATTTTTTCCCCCACTTCAAGTGTTGAGTAACTTTAAATTCAGTTTATAAAGGGAAATTGTCTTGTTGTTACACTTGGATTTTGCATTTTAAACTCTGCCAGATCCAAAGTCCTACCTCCACAATAGGCCCACTGACAATGTTGCAAAAGCCTTCACTGCCTTGTTGCAATATTTGAAATGAATTGTATGAATTTACTGCATGACATATGAAGGTGAAATTGATACATTTGTCTGCATTTTCCAACAGAATAGGATACGTATTTCCAAATGGGACCATTATCTTGTCTGATTCGTTTAATGGTCAACACTATAAATTGCTGCCGAATATATAGCACATATTTTTCAACAACGATATGTGTGGTGTAATATATACGCCATTGTCAAACATTGGCTTTTTACAAAGGAGTGGTGATGCAATAGTGATTGGAAGTGTTTCTTTACCATCCCTTGTCACGAGAGTGAAGAGAGCTCACAATGAGATTTACTCGGGCAAGATGCATTTTGATTGGTGACAGCTACCGGCAAAAACGATGCATTGAGGATCTGTCAAAGGCAAGCTGTCAATACAAATTGCATCATTCTCTGACAGGGATGCGTGTCGACAGGAAAGGCCCACGTCAGACACGCGAAGGTTCTGAGTCCAATGCGTGATGCTCTGGGGGCCCAAAAAAATGCACCGGCAGCAGGAATTGATTTAAGACTGAAATTCTGCCCCCATTGAAAAAATCACACCCATTTTACAAGATTCATCAGCCCCGAAGGGCTGAAGCACCATAGCTATATGCAACTGTACACATTTTTCTGTTAAAACTCTCAAACGTGGATGTGGGTGGTTCATTGGCTGGTTGCGTTTGCTCGTCAGTGAAATGTCTACACCTGCAGTGTCTCTGTGAGGAAAAAAATGGAAGAAACGGGGGCATAGTTTCACCTTTAGAAAACAACCTTTAAGGATCACTGGCATAGCGATTTCCTGGTACATTCAGCAAAAGACTGTTTACCTTCAAATATAGATTTATCTTCCAAAAAAACTTGAAATGAATTTCACTGTCTATTATGTTATTTTCTGCTTATTTTGTAAACGGCACAAGATTTTATTTAGAGGAACAGACAGTTGGTGCTGAAGAGAGTTGTACTGATCCTGTTATTATTTATTTATTTTAGGAATTATTGAGTATTTATTTATGGAAATGTAACACTTTTCTATTTGAACGGTGTGTCTCTGGGTAGATGGAGAGTATACATAATTTATACTTCTAATTTAAAGATTGGTGTATAAATAGTTTATCAGCCCTGAGGTGATGCTGTGACATTCTCTGTATCCTTGCACTTATCAGGTTAACACGTTGATGAGAGACACTGCAATTTTCAAGTGGACTGGGATTCAAAGGCTCCCATGAATATGCCTTCAGGTAATTATTCAATTATTAATATTACTGGTAAAATGGTCTAAAACTGGTCTAAATGTCTCTCTTAATATTATAGCATCATAGCTTTTGAATTTTCCAGCATACTCCATTAAATCTCCAGACCCATCTTTTATCCTTGGATAAGCGCGGCTATTCCCACCACTGTCTTTAAGAGGATCTATGATCCTAAGTGAGTTCACTTTTAAAAGGGAGTGCAAACGTAGTGTGAATGTTGTAGGAAAATCAATTCTAGTACCTAATTCAAATGCTAAAACGTCAAGGAGGGTTATCTTTTGCCAAATTAATCGCCCTCTCATTTTCTTTCTTTATTACAATCAGTAATGTGATAATTTCACAGATATCTTTTCAAGAAGAAAAAAAAAAACCAAGAGTGAAATAGACTAAATGGATCAGGAATCAGAATAAGCACAATAAGTCGTGCGAACGTGTGTAACAGATCAGGTATTGTTACCGTCGCTGGACTCTCACTCCCAGGTCCTCACTTGCCTGATGGCAGCCATTTTGTGGAAGGTGTTGTTTTCATCATCAGGTCCTGGAAGGGTGTCGCAAGCTTTAGGGCCACGTGCCGTACCTGTTCAACTCACATAATTTTCACAAGCTGGCAGGAACAAGCTGCCGCACGCCCAAGCCCCCAGGCCTTCATCTGTCCTTCGACCATGGGCCTCAGCAACAGATGAAGTCCGTTGGTCAGTTGCAAGTGGCCCTATATTAGGGCCAGCACAGGGGCAACCGCAAGCTCCACTTCTTAGTCACACTTTGTTCTTTTAAGGCCATTGAAATTAATCTATTGTATGCTTTTTGTGTTTGCCTATTCTTCTCTATTGCCTTTACAGGTCATTCTGACATGCAGGTAGTGAACAAACAAAAAAAAGAAAAGGAAACACAATTGTGTTCTGACGGTGAATGGTTCTGGAGGTTCTGAAATGGGGAAGGACGCACAGCCCATTTCAGCGTCCGTATATAAAGCCCCGTTGATCATTACTCCAGCACATTACAACTTTAACTTTACGGTTTATACAAATACGTGTGTGTGTGAGTGAGTGAGTGAGTGACTGTGAGTGACTGTGAGTGACTGTGTGACTGTGTGACTGTGTGAGTGTGTGAGTGTGTGAGTGTGTGAGTGTGTGAGTGTGTGAGTGTGTGAGTGTGTGAGTGTGTGAGAGAGACTGTTTGAATTTTTAAAAAAATCTATAAAATAAGAAATTTTCAAAATTCTCTATTTGTATCCTCGTAGTGATTTTGTTTGTCCATATCTGTTTTCCCTTTAGAGGGAATTGTACGTACTTTGTTCATGGATATCATATCTCTGCACACGGCCTGCATGCACATGGACTCATCCAGAAAAGGAGATTTACAAGGAAGTCAACTTTGAGTCGGTGTCCATTGGCAAACATTTCTCTACAATGCCAGTATAGTTTCATGCTAAGCTCTGTATTGCTTCAAAAGTCATTCCTTTGAAAACACATTATTTGAGAGTGCAGTCATGGGTTTCTTACCTGCTGTCAAGTGCTATTTTCTGGATGGCCGTATTGATTTGGTTTAATCTTCTGGCCTGATTCTGACTGTGGAAAGTCAGAAGGGATGTGGTAGATGACGAGCAGAGTTGAATTAGAAAATGTGGACCAACAACAGGGGGGTTTTAGGGGTTGAGGGCTTACAAGTGTAGTTACCATTTTCTTAAAGGGAATCAAGCTTTGATCTGAAAAACAGGAAGAGAACGAAATGTATATCTATCTACTGTTTTTTTTAATGGTTACTATGACACTGTTTATTATGGGTCACAGAGGGGATGCCTTGGATTGTGAATAGCTGCTTCTCTCTCTCTCTCTCTGTCCCTCTCCCTCTCTTTCTCAAAATACCAGGGTCTGTTTAGTTCACCAAAGGATTTGCTGTTCCAGGAAATCACAATGGGGGGTGGGTATGGAGTAACCTGCGCTCACTTTCCCCACTGACCAATAATCAATAACTTTTTATATTTATCTGAGTCGAGCTTTGCTGCTTCAAAGAGATTTTTAATGTTGAGCTCAGATAGACAGGAGGAACAAAGACATCTTTTCAAGGTCATAGTTACATTACATTACATTGCATTCATTTAGGAGACGCTTTTATCCAAAGCGACGTACAATAAGTGCATACAGAGACATCATCAAGATCACTACAGAACAGACAAGACAAAGCACATCCTTCCCATAATGTAGCAGCTATCCCTAGTAATGAACGTTGACTGTAGTTCACAGTAAGCTGTGGGTAAATCAGCAATACTACACTTCTATTCTAAATACTATTATAAACTATAATAAACAGACAGGAAAACACAGGGAACTAGTAAACACAGGGAACTGATATTCCTAGGTTAGAATGTCAGTCAAGGTGGAGTCTTAAGAGGTGTGTCTTCAGGCCTCGACGGAATGCAGGCAGGGTTGGAGTAGAACGTAGGGGAATGGGAAGTTCATTCCACCACTGAGGAGCTAAGGTGGAAAAACTCTGCAGGCGGGACGAGCGAGAGTCTTTGACACGGAGGGGGGGAAGTGCGAGTCGCCCTGCTGTAGAAGAGCGAAGTGGTCGAGCAGGAACATAGTTCTGGATTAAGTCCTGCAGGTAGGCGGGACCTGTCCTATTGGCTGCAGTGTAGGTCAGGGTCAGAACTTTGAACCTGATCCTGGCTGCAACTGGCAGCCAGTGGAGTGACCTCAGCAGGGGGGTTACGTGGGAATTTTGGGAGGTTGAACACAAGCCGGGCAGCTGCATTCTGGATCAGTTGAAGAGGCAGAATGGTGCAGGCTGGTAGGCTTGCGAACAGGGAGTTGCAGTAGTCCAGGCGTGAGGTGACCATGGTCTGGACAAGAAGCTGGGTGGAGTAGGTGGTCAGGTACGGTCGAATCCTCCTGATGTTGTACAGGAGGAACCTGCAGGACCGAGCCGTCGCCCTGATGTGCTCTTTGAAGTCCAGCCGGTCGTCCAGGACCACCCCCAGGTTCCTTGCAGAGCGGGAGGCAGCCACCACGGTCCCGTAAACGGTGATGGAGAGGTCATGTAGTGGGGAGGTCTTGTACGGCATGAAGAGGAGCTCTGTCTTGTCAAGGTTGAGCTTCAGATGATGGATAGCCATCCACTCAGAGATGTCAGTCAGACAAGCAGATATCCTCTCCTTAATCTGTGGGGTAGAGGGAGGGAAAGAGAGGAAGAGTTGAGTATCATCAGCATAGCTATGGTATGAGAAGCCATGTGAATGAATTACTGAACCAAGAGACTTAGTATACATAGAGAACAGCAGAGGACCCAGTACAGATCCCTGCGGGACTCCTGTAGACAGGGGATGGGGAGCAGAGACAGAACCCTTCCAGGAGACTTGGTAGGATCTATCAGTGAGATACGATACAAACCAAGAGAGGGCAGTTCCAGAAATGCCCATCTCAGCGAGTGTGGAGATCAGGAGTTTGTGGTTGACCGTGTCGAATGCCGCAGACAGGTCAAGGAGAATCAGAACAGAGGAGAGAGAGGAGGCTCTAGCAGTGGCGAGTGCCTCTGTCACGGCCAGGAGAGCAGTTTCAGTGGAATGGCCGGTTCTGAAGCCGGACTGATGCGGGTCAAGCAGGTTGTTCTGTTGGAGAGGTTAGCAGCAGCGATCGCATTTTAAACTCAGCGGACATACAGAAGGCCATGTGATCAAATGTAACCCATGTGATCAACGCACATACACAAACAAGCACACACGCACACACGCACACACACCCGCACGCAGCACTCGCACACACACACACACACACACACACACACACATGCAAGCATCTATGTGTGCTCATCACAAAGGTTCCATGATCACTTATATGTCTTTGAGAAAATAAACTAACCCCTGCACAGAAAAAAATGGTGGTGTACATTTAACACCCTATGGTGTTTATATGAGCCTGTGGATGTTAAATGTATTTTTTCCCGTGTGGTATCAACACTACTGCTGGAGAGGAGGGCCTCAAAGTAGCTACAAATCAACAGGAGTTAAAATGGCTTCTGCTAGTGCTATTTCAGCTCACAAAGCATCTTCATGTCACTTTCAGCGACTACCTTCGGCCAACCCAGATTTTTTGAAAATGTGGCTCGTGGCCCTCAAACAGGATGCCAGCATGACCCTGCCTGTATTGAATGCGTGATCCTGATGCAGTTCTAGTATGTACAGTAAGTCGCTCTGGGTAAGCTAAATAACAAATTGTAATTGTAATTATTTTTTGTAAAATATTGGATTTAGACTCAAAATTCACATTGGCCAATATGAACACAATCTGTGTGATATATAGCTGGATAAATGTGGGTGTGTTTGTGTTAATGTGATACTTTGCAGGTAGATATCAAGATTGATTGCAGTTTCGATGTTTGTGTAATTGCATACTATAACCCAAGGGCGAATATTATAGACCCGACTCCGGATGACGAGTCGCAATGAAGCATAATGCTAGAAATGCACCGTTGCATTATTAAGGCATGTTATTCTGACAAGAATCAACCTTTGTGTTCACAAATTCCTCCTAATGGCTTTCCGTTCGAATGTGCTGTGAATTGACTCTGCAGAAGAGCGGAATAAGCATCAGATTTTTGCCACGCCATTAGTCAGCCTTGGAATATTAATATATTGATGTTTTGATTGTGCGCAGGCCGAGGACGGAACGGAAGACTGAATCATTGTCCTATCTCCATTAAAATACCTTTATCTCTATTTGTGTTTCCTATTTTGGTGGTATTCCTGAGAATGTGCGCAATTTGTTACCAAAGACGTTCGCTTTCCTGTCATTGTCAGTCTGGAATTTCTCATGAGGGTTGAATTGCCTTACATAAACAGCGGTGGTTGAAAGGCGTGTGTATTATGGAAAGAGAGGCGATAACTCCATATGTGTATATAAAAAACTTTTGGTAGCACATTTTTTCAAATTAACATAAGGTTAAAGTTATAGTTCAGCCTAACATTACATGGTCAGTTTCCCACTATTATTCAGATATTTAAATTTGACCTGGCATTGGAAGTGCTTGAAAGGCCTCTGGTTAGTCTTCTAGATTCAACATTCTATAATTCTGTAATGTGGAATGTTCTATGGTATTCTACATTATTCTCTAAAACAGTAATGATTGTTATAATTAATCACAAACATATATATAAACTAAGTTATATGATGTATAACGATTATTAAATTGGCATGTTTAATAATTAAATTATAAGAAATACAGTAATTATCATTATTATTTACTGATTAATCATTAATACTAATTATGTAAGTGTACAATTTATAGAACAGATTGATTTTGTATAATTAATAATAGCTATAGATTATTATTATTATTATTATTATTACTCAGAAGATGGCCTGAAGCAATTTACAATGTATGGCATTAAGTTGTTTATTTTGTGGAGAGGGGGTTCATGGGAACCAGGGAACCACCAAAATAATTGCATTGATATTAAGATTAGAGTTATAATTCAATTTTAAGGTTGGTCAACGTGGCCAAATGTAATGTCAGGATTTTTTATAATTTTTTTTTTTTTTAAAGTATGTTTCAGATTGTACTTAAAATATACTGTATATAAATATAATTATGTCACTATAATAATCCTTATTTTGCTGTGATAAATATTTTTGTCTGTGATATAACTTTTGCTTTGCTCCTTACTGGTTTTAAAAATAATAAATAGTCCCCTTTGCTTCTTTCAGATTATCATTGTAGGTCCATCTTCGCGAGGGGCAGACATCCCCCCCCCCCCCCTCCCGTGAGGGGGTCTTATGATTGGGCCCCGATCGATTGCGGCTCCACCCCTAGATAACGAGGGCCACAGTGGTCCTCGCTCCCTCCTGTTAGCCTGTGCAGAGGGTCGGGCCGAACAGCAGGGTGAAAGACGAGCGTTTCTTTTTTTTTTCCTCCCCCGCCGTCCTCTTTAGGCGGTGCTCAAAGCCGCGGGGGAATCGGGTTCTCATTAGGAGCCGGAACGTGACAGTGCCACTCGCAGCAATCAGCACAGCCTTATGGGGGCTCGGCCGGCTGCCGAGAGCAGACCTCCGCGCGCAAGAACAACAACTATTTACAAGAGGTAACGAGACACGCAATTCTAACCGCGTCGGAAGGACTCGCAACAGAGCAAACCAAAATGGCTCTAAACGCTCTAATGAATTCAGGCGTGTGCGCCTTAAACTATAGTTGTTGAGATCAAAATGAGCCAGAAATAGAAAAAGATAGTAAAATCTTTGTAGGAATGGGGGATGTGACCACCGTCGCCCATTATCCCCTTCTATGATGACGATGCAGACAAATATAACAACATATTAAACATACAACTCTTACATATGTGATTTAAATCTAAATGTGTACAAGGAGAAGCTTATTAGACCTGGGGTCTTCATTTACAGGAATGCGCACGGAGTATTTTCTTTATCCGGATAATTAAGTTGAGGAGCATGAGGGGTTAGTAGCTGTGGGGGTGTGGGAGAGAGGGGCCTGTCACTTCGCTCCTGCGGCAGGAGGGCCGGTGAGAAATGATGGCGGGGATCTCATCCCTCCTTCTCCTTGTTTAGGGGTTGTCACGAAGAGAAATGTCAGCATTAAAAAAAAAGCACCCCTCCACTCGCGATATGATAAAACCTTCAAAACAGGAGAAAAAGACAGGGGGGTAGAAAGGCCTCTGCTTCCACGGTCTACTCTGGAAGCAAAGGATTTACTCTTTTATGATGGAAGGGGAAAAAAGGAGGACTACTTTTTTATCTTCCTTCCTCTTCTCAGCTTTTCCTTAACCACCCCCCAACCCCCCCCCACCCCACCCCCCGTCCGTTTTTTAATGTGAGTCTCTTGAGCCTCCGCGCCCCGGTGAAAATTACATTGTTAAACGCACGGCGTTTCAAAAGCCGCGAATACCGCCATCCCTCTGAGCTTTCAGCGAACCAACCGACTGTAAAGAATATGCAATATGAAAGTATTGATTATACCGATGCCTCTGGGATTCAATCAACTATTCATTTCGCCCTCCAGTAGACCAATGGGGCTATGACCGTGTGAAGGGGGGGTGAATGCCCGCAGAATCATCCAGGCTTGTACGCAGGGAAAATGCACTCATATCCCCGAGAGGAGGAGCGCTCTACAATTTCAGTCCGACATTCAGAGATCGCGCAAACGCGACCTCCTACGACAAGCGGCATTGTCCGCGCCGATGTGACTATTGACCGTCCGCGCCGCCGTTGGACGACAGCTCGAGACGCGCTCGCGTCCATTAGCATTTTCGATTGACGATTGTCGCGCGTCACGTCAAAGGCTTGGATCCCGCAGACGGACGCCTTAAACGCCCCCCCCCCCCCCCTCTCGCGGTCATCGATCGCCATGGCGATGGGGGGGTGACGGTTGAAAGGACCGGTCCCATCGCCCTCGTTCTGCACACGTGCGCTGGCCCTGGTCGTCCACCCTGACCCATTTAGAAAGAAGCCTCTCTATCAATGATGGATGAAGACTGGAGGTTCCCCTAAAGTGTTTTTTTTTTTTTTTCCTCAGCAGATAAATTTTGCAATTGAGAGAAAGACTGTCTTGACGTCCTGCTTGACCTTGAACTGTGAAGTGTGAGACGCGATCTTGGGTTCATTTGACTTGTATCTTTAACATGTAGCTCACAAATTAAAACTAGCCTACATTTAATCAACGCTACATTTCTACGTGATATTTTTCACCTTACATTTGGTGATCACTGAGCTTGGCAAACCGCGTTTGCTTCGAAAAAATAATGCAGTAGCCTGCTTGCATCGAAATAGAGTCAAAGGTAGCCTAAGAACCGCTGTTGATTGAATCCGAACCTTCAAGTTTGTCCCAGCGGCGTGTGCGGGATCGCTCCCCCCCAAGGGTGCGTGAAAAGAGCGGCTCAATCCAATTCATATCAGCGCAGCCACCTCTGGCCCTCCGCTGCGCTGCGCGCGTCTCTCCCGCTGAAGAAATGAATCCTGTCTGCTGTCGTGACAAATAACCGCGCTGGTTGCAATATCCGAGCCGGTTACCGGCGAGAGCTCGCGAACTTATCTTTGCAGCTGCCGCCTCCTTTTTTATAAAGGCTAGAAGTACGACACGTGTCTTCTACAAGCAAAGTGTAGGCTATGTGTGTATAGGCGCGCACAAGTCCGTGTGTATGTGTAATGAGTTAACAGGCATATGTTTGTGTTAATGAGAAAAGGTGCTCCAGTACACAGTTAAGTGTGGCAGAGGAAAGGAAGCCCTTTATAGATCTTTAATAGCTCTTCACTTGACTGCAGCCAGCAATAACAGGGAATCATCGGGCTCAGATAAGAGAGGGGGTGGGGGTGGGGGGGGGGTGGAGCGGAGGAGGGGAGGAGGTGTGAGAGAGAGAGGGGGGAGTGCGAGTGGGACACAGCAGGGGGGAGAGAGAGAGAGAGAGAGAAACAGAGGTAAGAGAAAAAGCGCACGCCAAAGACCACCACGTTTTCCGTCCACCCTGGTCTCTCGCTCCGTCTCTGGATCCTGATGATTACCGGGCAGCTCGGCAAACCCCCGCTCCCCCCGCTGGAGATGAGCGACGTGGACCTGCGGGGGGACGACGACGTCGACGACCGGCCGGACACTCCGGACAGCGAGCCGAGCGAGCCGAGCGAGCCGCGGCCCCCGCCGCCCGAGGCTAGCGACAGCGACCACTCCGACGGTGACCACTCCGGCGTGCCCTACGGTGAGTCCTCAGAGCCTCCCGCCAAACCTGCCATTCAGGAACCCGCTTTGATGTGACCTCAGCGCTTAAACTGACCGGCTTATTGAGCGACTTAATGGGGGAAAAAGTGTCTGCTTGTGTCTGGAAGAGCTCTACTCTGTAATCTGTACTCTGAGCTGTAGTTGTACTTCATTACTGGAGGATGTGGTCGTGGTTCCTGTTCCAACTGCTCAGGGAAAGTTAGACGCAGGTGTTGTAGATGGAACTGGATGACAGTTGGCATACTGTATCTGAATCATTTTTCTGTTTCTGAAAATATATAGTCTGAAGTACAATATAACATACTTTATATTTCCTAGGGGAGCTAATTACTGCACATTCAGTTTTGATTTGTTATCCCAAGAGTCGATCCTGAGTTGGAGCGCCGGTAACAGGCATACGTTTTGACATGGATGAGAGAATTCACTGTTTTCATGACGATTGTTATAATGTACTAACATGTTATAACGTGTTCCTTAACGGGCTCTCTTACCTCAGGCAAGCATGCACTTTACAGTGTCTTTACAATTGTTTAAATCTACCTGTTTTGCTCTCACTGGATCAAGGATTCATTTGCTCACTTGTTTGTCCCACTGTGCGTGGGAACCTTCTGTGCATCCGTGAACGCACAGAGACGCACCTTTAGTGATCGCCTGTGCTGAGTGAACACACAGGGACATGCCTTTAGCCATCACCTGTGCTCGGTGCACACACAGAGACGCATCTTTAGCGAGCGCCTTTGTTCAGTCAACACATGGAGACGCATCTTTAGTGATCGCCTGTGCTAAGTGAACACACAGACACACCTTTAGCAAT
The DNA here is from genome assembly GCA_029718625.1 of Synaphobranchus kaupii. Taxonomy (NCBI): domain Eukaryota; kingdom Metazoa; phylum Chordata; class Actinopteri; order Anguilliformes; family Synaphobranchidae; genus Synaphobranchus; species Synaphobranchus kaupii. The sequence goes on from CM056394.1 coordinate 14,602,930, forward strand.
CGCCTGTGCTAAGTGAACACATAGAGACGCACCTTTACCGATCGCCTGTGCTAAGTGAACTCAGACACATATTTAGTGATCGTCTGTGCTAAGTGAACTCACAGAGACACATATTTAGTGATCGTCTGTGCTAAGTTAACACACAGAGTCACACCTTTAGCGATCGCCTGTGCTAAGTGAACTCACAGAGACACATATTTAGTGATCGTCTGTGCTAAGTTAACACACAGAGACACACCTTTAGCGATCGCCTGTGCTAAGTGAACTCACAGAGACACATATTTAGTGATCGTCTGTGCTAAGTTAACACACAGAGACACACCTTTAGTGATCGCCTGTTCTAAGTGAACTCAGACACATATTTAGTGATCGTCTGTGCTAAGTGAACACACAGAGACACACCTTTAGCGAGTGCCTGTGCTAAGTGAACACACGGAGACGCACCTTTACCGATCGCCTGTGCTAAGTGAACTCAGACACATATTTAGTGATCGTCTGTGCTAAGTTAACACACAGAGACACACCTTTAGTGATCGCCTGTGCTAAGTGAACACACAGAGTCACACCTTTAGCGATCGCCTGTGCTAAGTGAACACGCAGGGACACCTTTCCCGATCGCCTGTGCTAAGTGAACTCGCAGAGACACACCTTTAGTGATCGCCTGTGCTAAGTGAACACACAGAGACGCACCTTTAGCGATTCTAACGAACAGAAGGTAGATGTATCCGAGTATCTCAGAGCATCAACCGTCTAAGTCTCTGGCATTCCATCAGCATCAGATCTGTCCCACGGTAAAAAATAAGAAAAATAATACCTGCTGAGCCTGTAAAGTACATTACCCTTTTAGAAAGCATCATATTTTATGGATCCTTGTTCAATGTTTTGCATTCATTTCAGTGACCACTGAAATTTGAGATGATTTAAGCATCAGTGAAAACAAAAATAATTACTGTAAAATTCGACAGAAACTGCCACAGTTCACCTGAATCCAGAAGCTTATCAAAACCAATCCTTCCATGTTGTACACTTTGATATATACAGTAGGAATATGTACATGGCAGAAGGCACACTCAGTTTCCATATTACTGCAAGGTACAGTCACATTAAGATTGTGTTTAAATGTATTTTTTATTTAATTTAGGCTTCGGCAAATAACCTGGAATTTTTATTTTAAACGTAAAACCAACAAAAAAAAGCAACGAACATTCTAAAATTATATTGCAGAGAATACCGTAACTTAATTCAAGTTTTATAATGATCACTAACTTGATCATAATTACAGCAATGAACACACAAATGTCATCTTCCTCTTCTTTTTATAATAAAAAATGTATTTCTTCTTTTCTCTAATCAAGGTAGTGCAAGTCTGTTTGTGGAAATGTTAAGTAACTGCCTCCTGCTATGTTTTGGTGTGCAAATCCAATGGACATTAGCTTGATCTTATTATGATCCAATAGTGCCAAGTAATGTAAAGCGGGAGATTGACTGATTCAGCGTTTCTAAAGTTTGCTTTTAATTAAATGCTACTACTGCCTGCATACATGTAATGAATGTGTAGCATAGCATCTAATGGTAACATAGCATTGAGTATTATAATGTATATGTGAATATATATTATATATTTATACGGTTTTGTTTCTTGTGCTGTAATGATGGTTCTCTGAAGCTATAACTTGTATCTGCAACTAAATATGAGTATGATGTAGGTTCTTAGTATTGATTTAATTTTCACATATGGCTGGTGGAAGAATATTAATTTTTTTATGTTATAATACACCAACTGCTTTAACTCACAGGAATTATACATAATGTGGTTATTATATTGGGTGAAAAAGTGCATATATTTATTATTAAAGCTTTAAAGTTTGTTTAATTCATTGGACAAATCAGTATTCACAGGAAAACTGTATTCCTTTGCACACAAATATTTTACGTTTTAAAGTAAATTTCAATGAAAGCGCAGTGGTCCCGCCATAGATCATCATGATAGATTATCCAGGTGGTGGATGCGTGTTGACGCGTGTGGATACGACTGCTTTTGGAGCACAAAGTCATGTGTTCTCGCTCAATGGCCCATGTATAACATGCAATTACGAATACCCAAATGGGGCAGTGTAGGGGGTCTTGCTGATTGGGGGGGGGGGGGGGGGGGGGAGTAGGAGGGTGGGCTACATGTCCTGTCTGTCTTTACAAGGAAAGGGATATCATGAATAATTTAGAGGCCATTTAAAACTAGATTATATTATATATGCATACGCGATGCACACAGTAACTGTTTGGACCAGTCGGCTCTGACATTCCAAGCTGTATTGACTGGAACACACCAAATATGACATTACATATATTGAAGCCTTGCTGCACATTTACTTTATCTAAAAACCACACTACATGGGAACCTAAGAACCTGTTATAAGCAGGGTCTGTGCTTATAACCTCTGAAGTTGGGAGGAAAGGAGAGGGAAGTTCAGGAAATGGAGCATGCAAGAAATTAAGAGAATTCTAATACGTTAGCGTATTGATTTTTTTCCAACCTTTTGTCAACCAAATAAATTGACAAGTTTTACCACAAATACAGCACAATATATTGTTTCATTACCTTGTGATGAATTTCCAATGAAAAAAATAATATATTAACACAATAATGTGAAAGGGACATTCCCCTATTCTCTTTGATATTTTTCAATATCTCATTTGAATAAATGGCTTAAAAAGTTAAATATAACCACCTTTAGTGTATCTTCTACTACTATTACAACTTTAGGTGCAAGTAGCAGTAGTAGTTGCCAAAAACATATCCCAGGCAATTTTTTAAATTTCAGGATATTTTTTCAATTGAGAAAAATTAAGACCTTGTGAATTACAGTTTTTCTCAATCGCTTGGATGCATTTCTTGAAACTCTAACCTCATTCCCAAAACTCTAAGTGCAATCCCCAAAACAGTAAAATCATTTTTCATAACACTATACCACCCGTTCAAAAGAAACTATAACAATCAAAATGATAACCACATGCGTCAAAAGACACTAAGGGCTCTATTTTCAAACCAGCGCAAGGGGACGGTATAGTCAAACGCAAGCTTGTTGACAGCATCAACGTCTTAAAACTGGCGCTATGGCGTTTCTCAGCAATACCGCTAGGATCAACAAATTCTCAACATAACATCCTTTCGCTTGCGCTGCAGTGGGATGGGTGGCGCTGTCTGGGGCGTGTTCTAAAATACTTTCGGCTCAGTGACAATTTGAACCAACGAAAACCCATTGCGTTATGATCAGCTGGAACCACCTCTTAGCGGAAACGCAATAGACTCTGGCAATTTGGTAACTTATTAGTCATGTAGTTCTATGTAGTGTCTATAGGTGATGCCAACATTACACTTCCATTTAATGAAAAAATAGCCTATAATTATTATTAATTAATTTTAATTTAAACTACTAGAATAAAACAGGACAGCTTACAAGAAACTTGCGATCATGTAGGCCAATAGCCTATAATATATAAATTACACATTGACACAGTTGAATCATAAGCCTACCATTTGAATCATAATTATGCCTACATCACCTAATGTAGGCTAATTAATGCATTCGCCACCTCCTCCCGTGCCTTCCGAACTTCTGGGAGACGAGGTGGTGTGGATTGTGATCCATAAATTACTACAGTCCTAGCCTGTAATTCTGTTGCAAGTATGTCTGATTCCTGTGCGGAAAATCGCTCTTGTCGTTGACGGTCCAGTGCGTTTGGGTTGCTCATTATGAAATTGCATGGAGCGATTGCGTTCCAACTGGCTTTTTTTTAAAGCATGAGAACAACAATTTGATTGGCTACCATAGAGACACACCTTGGACATTTAAACCCAGCCTTTTAGCAATACCGCCATAAGGTGCGCCAAGATTGCCGTCATTAAATTACCAAATTTCTCGCCGACACGCCCTCAGAGTGATACCGCCAAGCGATTACTCTTGCGTTCACCATTGCGTTTGGTTTATTAAAATAGAGCCCTAAGTCAGTCAATCGCTACAACAATGTCACCAAATGTATAGCACCTTCTGATCATTGCGTAAACCCTGACACTCAAAATGCAAAGTATTTGTATCAAAACTGGACAAATATTGTGTACAAAGTGTTGCTGTCAATGTAAAACAATTCCTGGACACACAAATTACGAGAAAAAACATGTTTATTATGTATCTTTTTCATCTATAGTATGGTTGTTTTACTTTTTTATTTAGTATTTTTTGTTTTTCACTGCTGCACAACCAATCGCCCCTCTGGGGACACTGCTTCTTGCTCAATTTTTTTGCACTGGAACCCTTAGCATTTATATATGTTTGTGAGTATTGTGTTCACAATTTGCACCTGTGGGATGGAATTGACAGCATGTGTTCTCCGTTACTCTTCAAATGTGTGAAGGGAAGTTACTCACTCCAATCACCCATCATGTTGGCCTTATATTTTGTACAAACACAATGCTCATTATACATAGTATTTTGCATGCAATGATTTACCCAATGAACAACTGTGTCATTGCGAATGGGAAATGTACATAGCCAATTGAGAAAAAAACTATCTGTTTTGACTGGAATGTCGAAGTGGAATGAGGATTGCATCTACACTATGACAACTGCGTTTAGTGTTTTGCATTCTGTGTGAACACAATGAGAAGTGAAATAGTGTATTGGCCAATTGCCTTAATGGTGTGGGGTTTTGAGGCACTGTTAAGAGAATGAGGTTAGAGTTTCCAGAAATGCATCCAAGCGATTGAGAAAAACTGTAAGACCATGGGAGACAACATTAGGACCATGCAGAAACATGTCCCCACTCCCAAGTGTTAATTGGTTAATTGGTGAGAGCAGACAGTTTAGTCTTTCGTGACACGCAAGGAATTGCCAGCTAACTGGAAGGCGAGGGAAGCTGTATTCATGAGATTGTTTGAATTTAAGCATTTTGTATCGTGTTCTTAACCGTTAGTGTCAGCTTGTCGGTTTTTGCGAGAGCAGAATTGGGATGTGGCAGATCTCCCTGAAAAGTGTCCCCCCACAAGTTACACCAATGGTAGTAGCATTCATAATGGTAGTCGTAGAATAATAATAAGATTATTATTATTATTATTACATGGAACAGCTATCCGAATCTGTGACATAAGGACTAGCTGTTCGAGCTGTAGTGCAGTTCTGTGGACTAGGGGTTTTAATCTGGGGTTTAAACTCCAGCTAAGCATTCTAAAATTCATCCAATGTGTTAAAATATACGTACTGAAGTTTGCATCAGTTTTATTGCGCACTGTCCAGTTGTCACAATTACTCTGATGCACAGACAGTTTGCCTTTTATTAATTCTTTTTCTAGAGACGCCATTGTCCTCTTACTCCCTTCTCCTCAAGCCTGGCTGGACGTGTTTCCCTTTCGACCGACCCTCTCTCTTAAAACTGACCCTCAATTTAGCAACGTCTGCACCTGCCAACGTCAGGGTCTTTTTCCCTCCCAGAATTCAACTCAGTTGGAAAGCTCACTTTGCTGTCCGCGAGTGTCCAGGTCTATTAAAGTTGTTGGGTGGCAAGATGGGCGTGCCTTACTTTTTGCACATGGGGGGGAATCGCCATTAACAACAAGAAGCAAGGTCGATGACAAGCCTGTAATCACCCTTCCCCGTCAACCTTCTCCTCAAAATCCCTTCCACTCCATAGGAAGCTGTAATGGCCGCCGACTCGTCTCATTTGACAAGACACAAATCCCCCCCGTGCGCTTTTTTTAGCGTTTTGTTTCAGTGAATTTAAGATAATCTTCTGCTTCGGCTACTTCAACCCATGCAGGTTGATGCGGAAAATACATAGTTTGTCGCATCCTGTCAAGCAGCTACACCCATCGCCTGGTTGGGAGGGGAAAAAATAGACGCGAAAAGCACTCATTAAAGGCCTAACAGCCATTTTTGTTCACAGATGGCCGGGATGTTTAGAGTGTCGTCTTTCTCTCCTCAGCAAGCCACACTTTTGGACACCAAGCGACAAGATAATGAGATGGTTCAGGATCAATTCAGTGTTATGTTCAGTATCTGAAGGCCCCTGTCTTGCCAGTTTGTTTTCTGCACGCTGGAGAACTGGGCCCTCCTGTCATCATTTTGTTTAAAGAGTGTCTGGCAGCAAGGACATGGACAATCATTTTGTACGTTTAGTGCCTGTGCAAAATAGCCCGTACTTATCCCAATTCCGGCAAAATGGAGGAATACTTTTTGCAAGGTCACCCAGCAAGATGAAAGAAACAAACAAACTCTTGTATTGATTTGTGTGATTGGAGGACTTTCACAACAAGAGGCCCAATCTTGGATGGAGAGATGTTGAATGGTCTTGTTAGCTAGAAAAAAAAAATGGTGCCGCAGATGTATGAAGAGATATGCTACTCAAGAACAAAATAATGTTCAGCAAATGAATCTAATTAATCTTAACTCATTCATAAACTGTTTACATTAGAAATAGTGAGTAAATTGTGTTTGTCCAATGTGATTAGGGTGTGTCTAAGTTAAAAATTAGAACTTGTAGAGACTACAATATAAAGAGAAGAATATTGTATACAAAGGGGCAGATTTATGATTTTAGCATTGTGGCCCTGCAATGGTGTTACCACCTATAGAATTGTGACATTCTGGATTTGCTAAGGTGGTATATCTAACTTTTACAATTTGTTCAACAGGTGAAATATGGCAACCCTCATTTGTAGCAAACGCTAAAATTTGCAAATATTTAGCCAATTTTTAGAAATGCCCCTTAATTATGCTGGCGCTGGTTGTATACAATTACATAATTAGTATGACTAAATGGAGAGTAGCATAGGCATCCCTGATGCTAATCAGATCATGTTATGAATGCATGCATATTGCTTTTAAGTTGAGATTAACTGGATTATTGTTTTTTTTTAATAGATTCACTTGCAAAAAGGCAGTGTAATCATGTGTGTCTCAGAGGCTAATTTTTGAGGAGGCTAAGGGATTAACCAAGATGGAAATTACACTTCTCTCCTCCCTCTACCCCTCCCTCCATCTCCCTGGCTCCCATGGTCTGGTGAACCCTCAGCACATTATGTTTGTGTAATCGTCTTAACGGACGAGGAGACGCGGCGTCGCTAATGCAGACACCCCCCAGAGTAACTGGGTTATAGGGAGGCTAACGAAGTGGCGGGAGACACCGTTTTGACCGGGGTTCAGACGAGAGGAGCGAGTGGACGAGAGAGAGGCGCGTGTGATTTGTCTTGAGCGTGCGGTCATCAGCCTGCTGCTTACGCCTGAAAAACAACCAAAGCGCTCCATCCAAAGCGTCTGAGGGTATTGCTCTTCCTGCACTGGTTACATTTTAGACTCTAAACACAAAGAAAGACATCTTTACACGCCCTCACGCAGTCTCTGTTCTGACTGATACAAGAGAAAGACATCTTTACACGCCCTCACGCAGTCTCTGTTCTGACTGATACAAGAGAAAGACATCTTTACACACCCTCACGCAGTCTCTCTTCTGACTGATACAAGAGAAAGACATCTTTACACGCCCTCACGCAGTCTCTGTTCTGACTGATACAAGAGAAAGACATCTTTACACGCCCTCACGCAGTCTCTGTTCTGACTGATACAAGAGAAAGACATCTTTACACACCCTCACGCAGTCTCTGTCCTGACTGATACAAGAGAAAGACATCTTTACACGCCCTCACGCAGTCTCTCTTCTGACTGATACAAGAGAAAGACATCTTTACACGCCCTCACACAGTCTCTGTTCTGACTGATACAAGAGAAAGACATCTTTACACGCCCTCACGCAGTCTCTGTTCTGACTGATACAAGAGAAAGACATCTTTACACGCCCTCACACAGTCTCTGTTCTGACTGATACAAGAGAAAGACATCTTTACACGCCCTCACACAGTCTCTGTTCTGACTGATACAAGAGAAAGACATCTTTACACGCCCTCACGCAGTCTCTGTTCTGACTGATACAAGAGAAAGACATCTTTACACGCCCTCACACAGTCTCTGTTCTGACTGATACAAGAGAAAGACATCTTTACACGCCCTCACACAGTCTCTGTTCTGACTGATACAAGAGAAAGACATCTTTACACGCCCTCACACAGTCTCTGTTCTGACTGATACAAGAGAAAGACATCTTTACACGCCCTCACGCAGTCTCTGTTCTGACTGATACAAGAGAAAGACATCTTTACACGCCCTCACACAGTCTCTGTTCTGACTGATACAAGAGAAAGACATCTTTACACGCCCTCACGCAGTCTCTGTTCTGACTGATACAAGAGAAAGACATCTTTACACACCCTCACGCAGTCTCTCTTCTGACTGATACGAGAGAAAGACATCTTTACACACCCTCACGCAGTCTCTGTTCTGACTGATACAAGAGAAAGACATCTTTACACGCCCTCACACAGTCTCTGTTCTGACTGATACAAGAGAAAGACATCTTTACACGCCCTCACGCAGTCTCTCTTCTGACTGATACGAGAGAAAGTTGCAGGTACTCTGTGCAGGTGTTTGAAAGCATATTGTATCATTCGGTCATGTAATGGGTCTGCATGTATGAAATGACCAAGATATGGGCGGCATGGTGGTGCAGTGGTTAGAACCTCGAAAGAACGAGCTTCTGGGTTCGAATCCCGGTCCTGGTCCTCTCCGTGTGGAGTTTGCATGTTCTCCCCGTGTTCGCGTGGGTTTCCTCCGGGCACTCCGGTTTCCTCCCACACCAAAGACATGTATGTCAGGTTAGGTAAACTCCTGCCATTGTCCTTGACCAAGGCACTGGCATCAGAACTGGAGTTGGTTCCCCCCGGGCGCTGCACTGTGGGGACCAACTCCAGTACTGAGTGGAGGAGTCGTTAGGATGGGTCAAATGCAGAGGACAAATTACCCCGCAGGGTCAATAAAGTATAACTTAAACTTAAGCTTAATGTAACATTGCAGCAACCACATAAGTCTGACATGGTGCTGTCGCCAGGATAAAATTTAAAGCGGGACAGGCAAGTCCGGCGTTGGAGACGGCCGTAGGTTCGGCCAATACTCTTCCATGAACGCATGTGGAGTCGACTCCTCGGAATAATTTGTTGGTTATTCTAGAGAGCAAAGAGGAACCAACCTTTGCCGTCATGTATAAAGCGTGTGGAATTGTGCTGTCATTATCCTAGACTACTGTATATACTGTATCGATGAGCCATTGTGAAGCCGGTGTCTGCCTTGGGGGAGGAGCATCAAACGTGTTTCCGCTGCATTGAACACATATAATCTTATAGCAATGTCCAAGTATATACAGCATAAAATAACAAACTAGCTGTACTAAGAGAATGCCGAGGAGACCGGGGATGCTTGACGGTTTCCACTGGACACAAGTGACGAGAGAGAAAACGCCAGAACAAGCGTTCTGTTTGGGCCGAAGATCCAAGAGCACTCATTCACACAGTGGTAGCACACAATGTTTCAGTGTGTCTTATTTTCAAAACTAAACAAAAAAAAAATAAATAAAATATGACAATAAACACGATTTTCAAAGATTTGAGTCAACGCCACTCGCAGGGCATGTGGATATTGCATTAGAGATGGACCCACCCCCCACCCGCCACCTTATAATTCACATGTACTGCAGTCATGCTTTTAGAGTGCAAATTATATTCTCCATTTTGACAAGTCTCCCATGGTCCTGAGGTATATTTTAGTGCCCTATGGCCGTTGGCATCCTTTATTATTTATAACTCTCTCTTTGAGCAGTGACCAGCACTAATACATAACCTTTTGTCCTTAACATGATTCTCTTTCTTTTCAAGCTCGAGATTGAGGGGAGAGAAAGACGAGAGAGATACAGGCTATCTAAGGAAGTTATTACGTTTTTTTTATATATATATATTTTAAGGAGTGAAATAAGATTGCAGTTCTTTGCGTCTTTTTTTTTTTCCAGCATTATTTATTTATTTCCCCAGGATTGGAGTAGAGGGTTCAAAGCTTCAGCAGGGACCTTTACAAATACTATTCGCTCTCAATATCCGCCCTTTTTATCATAGGATCATGTCAGGCAAACCGTGTGTGTGTGTGTGTGTGTGTGTGTGTGTGTGTGTGTGCCTATGTGCTTGTATGTGTGTGTGTTCCTGTGTTTCCTGTGTGTGTGTCTGTGTGTGTGAATGGGAGCCAGATAGATGTTTTTTTCCCATCTGAGTTTGTTTATTATGATGTGCACCAATTCTATCAAATAATCTTGGCAGAGGGGATGGATGACATATATCAGTATGTATGGAGAATGTGACCGGTGTGTAAGTGCAGTGAGAAGAATGCTGAGTATAGGGGCTCTGGATGAGGTGGAGGGTGTTACAGGCAGCAGGTTATTTCAGGAATTCCACCACCTTCTTCAATACCACAGAATAATACTATATATGAATAACGCATGCCATTAACAATATAATATGAAGTCGATAACAGAAAGGTTTTCACATTCAGCTCTTAATAACATCCCATCAAGAATGAAAAAAAAAAAATGAACAGCAAAGAGTGGAGTTGCTTTTGTAATAAACTACATATGAAGATGGTTAATATAAAACCTGAGGTAGTACAGGAAATACAAAGAATAGATAAACTGAATGGGTAAAATTAATGAATAATACAAGGTTTATAATATAGGTTATAGATGAGATGCGTCTGGGTTACTGTTCATTTATATTGACAGATGTATGAAACTTGGTAGATAATTATGTTCAGAAACAATTTGAGAGTGGGAAGAAGAGAGATGGAGAGAGAGAGAGAGAGAGCGAGAGAGAGAGAGAGAGAGAGAGTCTAAGTGAGGACAGCTGGGAGAATCCCGTTTGGCTCGAATGCAATAAGGCTAATTGATGGAAAGACGTTCCTGAGGGAGGCGCCTCTGCGTTGCTTACCTCTTTTAAATGGCTTACCGCCCTTTCGGCAGGACGGTGGTGATTAATCTCTCCCGGAATTATAGACGGGGGTAAAAGGATGAGGGAAAACACCTCTTTCCTGTTATTGTGTTCCCCTATCGGCCCCTAAGGCAATCAGGCTGACATTGCTTAGAGAGGAAGAGACTAGGGGAGTCATCAATAACAAGTGTGGGTTTTAAAATATGCCATTACTTTGACCCCCTCCCCCTTTCTCTCCTTTCAGATGCTTTTCAGTGAGGTACGAGACCTCTTCTTTTCTCTTTCCCTCTCTTTCTCTCCCCCTCTTGTTGACCTAATGTTCATTACTGCTCAATGATCTGAACCAGTTAAAGACTTCCCCATTCTGTCCTTTCCTACAAATGAATGAGTGACGGCCAATATATGACAAGAGTGCTCTCTCTCTCGCTCTCGCTCTCTCTCCTTCTCTCACGCAATGGCATACCTGCTAACTCCCATTTTTCCCCGGGTCCTACCGTATTTTAAAGCCGTCTGTCGGCGTACTCCCGTTTTGCTGTTTCTCCCGGGAAACCCCCCCTTAATTTCCCCAGCCCTCAAAGTTTATCGTGAAAATTCATCATGAACTGATAAATCGGTCTTGTCTGTTTGTTCGACGTAAGCAAATTTGCCAGATTTGATTTAAACATAATCCACACGCGACACAATCTCACGCCATCTGTTTCAACGCAAACTGGCAACCAAAAAGTAGCTGGCTTCAAGGAAAAGGTTCTGGCGGTAGTCGTGTGTTTCACGCCGCCCCCTTCTTTCTTAACTTCATCTTAGCTCTTTGATTTTGTATTTTAGTAACCTGTTATTGACACAGCAAAACACACTCATCACCCCCTCCTCCCCGGACCAATCTCCCGTATTTTAAAACCTAAATGTTGGCAGGTATGCTCGATGGGTACGATATGCCTAGTTCTTATCAGGAAAATGCATTTGATTGAGAAGTGTGTCTGGCCTCTGCTCTGAGCAGCATCAGCATTTACATTGCATTGATTTTTACCAACGCACTTACAGTATCAACACTGGCTGGTTAATACATCTCTCTGTATCTGTCTCTCCCTTTCTTGCTGCTTGTTGGTATACTCTTGCATTTCTCAATGGCTTCATGGACTAATTTGTAGTACGGAGTCAGCAGATGTGAATGAGAAATGTGACACCCATCTTTCCCCAGCTTAGCTGACTGTGTATGCCTCTGGAGGCAGTGTTATGATCTGGGGTTGCTTCAATTGGTCAGGTCTAGGCTCAGCAACGTTATGCAGCAATAAAATGAAGTCAGCTCAGTACCTGAATGTACTGAATGACCAGGTTATCCCATCAATGGGCATATTCCAGGACGACAATGCCAAGATTCATCGGGCTCAAATTGTGAAAGAGTGGTTCAGGGAGCATGAGGAATCATTTTCACACATGAATTGGCCTGAATGAGTCCTGACATGAATGAGTCCTGACCTTAACCCCATTGAAAGTCTTTGGGATGTGCTGGAGACGACTTTATGGATTGGTTTGACTCTTTCGTCGTCAATCTCTGCCAAATATTAATGCAACTGGACGGAAATAAATGTTGTGACGTTGCATAAGGTTGTCGAAACAATGCCACGAAAAATGTGCGCCGTAATCAAAGCTGAAGGCGGTCCAATGAAATAGAGTGTGCAACTTTTTTTTTGGCCAGGCAGTGTAGGTGATTAACCTGAACAGAATACGGATGAGAGCTGGTTGGGTTTTTGTTGAGAGTTTCTGAAGGAGAGAACCAAAGAAGCACTTGTACTCTCCACGGGTATGTCAAGTGGTCAACCTCCAAGGCGACATAATTAAGCAAATGATGGATTTTAATCTGTCGTGAGTGATAATGCCTATAACTGCGTTGGGGCAAGTCACTCTCCTAATGAGGAGGACGAGGACAGTTGCCAAGGAGATAATGAGGACAAGGAGGACGTGAAAAGAAAAGAAGCCTGAGGTTGCCAGATTTCTCAGCCGACAGGATGAATCCTGTGACACTATTTGTGACAACATCACAAGTTTAGTCCCTCAGCAAGTCTTACGCTGCCCTGAGTGAAGCAACCAAACACTACTTGTAACGTGTGGATGGGAATCAATGCCATTAACACTGTTCTTTGTTCATCCAGTTACACTGAGAGCCAGATTAGTTCCCATGGGCCCTAACACACCGCTGGTGCTTATTTCTGGACTGATGTCAAACACACACACACACACACACACACACACACACACACACACACACACACACACACACACAAACTGTTGTTGTGCCACCGGACCATACAAGCAGAGAGCAAAACGTTAGCATTCAAAGCTGCCAATCTATGATGGCACAAAGCCAGGTAAATTAGCCATTCAGTTGCTTGAGGCTCAACATTTATTTATCTGTCTGATGTAGTGTTCCTTCTTCATGTCGCTAAATAGTTCACATTTTGTGTTGCTATACCCTTATATGTCTGAGGCACTGAAATATTTGAACTTGATTCCTTTCTGCAAAAAAAAAAATCCCCACAACCTCTAATTACAGTCTGCATACCATAGCTATGTACTGTATGTGTTAGCATTCCATTAGTCCATCGCCCTTAAATGATGGCAAGAAAAGGAAGGCATAACCTTTTATCAGAAAGCAGTACAGCGCTATAAATCTCCCAGTTTCAGTCTTTGTCGATTCATTTTCTCATCCCATAGTAGCCTATCACTTTTTTTTTGCAACCCACCAATAATTGTCTTCTTGATATCCTCCTACAAAATGACCTCAAAATTGTTAGTCCTCTGCTACTGGCTTTTCCCCCTCTGAATTGACCTGCCACTTAAGTGGCAACATCATATACATGTAAACGTGAAAGTACGCATATTGTATTAGGTTTGTGTCTGTCTGTAAACAGACAAATGTGAGACTCTGGGTGAAATGTTTTGCAATGCGGGGTTCTTAGAAAGTGGGTTTGGAAAAAGTACGTAACAAAATTGTACTGAACTGTAGGCTACTTGGAAAGTTTATTTATAAATTTTTTCCATGATATTTTTTTGTCATAATGCATTAGTCTAAAACAATTCTGTACTGTGACAAAATGTACCATACTATACTGCTGCCACCCTAGATATACATGCGCACGCACGCACGCACACACACACACACACACACACACACAAATATACAATGATGGCAGGTTTGTGTGTTGGCAAGGTTGGCCATGTTGTTCAGTGTAACCATTTCTCTTTCACTGTCATCTCCATTCAAACCCCATCTGTTGACTCCACTTTTCCAGGTAGCAAAATAACCAATTACTCCCAAGAACCACAGATATTTCAATTTGCTCTAATTACCCTCCGGTTCAGGCAAAGGTTCATTATTCATCATGCATCCATTCTGGGGGATATCGATATATTGATTGAATTGAACTAATTAGTCTTAATTCCCAGCAAATACTAAAATCAGGCTTTTCTCTAAAAGGTTAAAAGGTTCTCTAAAATCAGGTGTACATTTAGTCCACAGAGTCATATAAACACCATAGGGTGTTAACCCTATCACATGGAGTCTTCTACAGTGGACAGGCTTTTCAGTCTATTTTAACATAGTGAAAAACATTTGTGATCTCAGAAAAATATCAGAGCAGATTCCTTGCACCTTTGCCTAAATTTTGATATGCTCCATCTTGTTACATTTTATTGGCTTTTCTAGTTTTGATACAGTGAAGGTCAAAATGGCAGGTGGAGGTGGAAACAACTTCCTCTGGTGTAGCTGTGAACACCATCTATTCCTAGAGAACAGAGCATGTTAAAATATATATATTCTTATTAGGGAAGACGCAAGGAGAAGAATTTGTTATATTTGTAAAATGTACTCCACCACTGTCAGCACAGAGGTTGTCATCTTGTGTATGTGTTTGAGCAGAGGAGGTATTGAACAGTTTTCTGATGTTCCTGGGCCCTGAGAGGTAACTGAAAGCCATTTGTTCCCTGTATTATATGGGATCTACAGGAGCGGTATTCGCTTGCAGTGACAAAACGTAATAGTAAAATCTGCCCCTAACTGTAATGTTAACTGTAATGCAGACAATTTCTTAACTCCCTGATGACCAAGTGTCTCCCACAAACACAACCACAAACACTACTGCTGGTAGGCCAGTCTTATGTTCATTTGGAAATGACACAATGCCATTGCTAACAAACATTCTGAATTGGCCCATATATTGTAAAAACAAGTTAGGTTTGGCTTTACTAATACTTTTCAGTTAGACAAGCCATATATTTTTTGCTTTGTCTGTTTCCATTTCCCCTAGTCTTAGCTACTTGGTCAGATCTGACAGGCTTAACTCGCCCACACACAGTGACCCGGATGGCCTCAGACAGGCAAGGAGACTTCTGGGACGTCTGTGCAGTGGAGCTCTCGACAGCGTACCTGAGAACATTTACTGCTGTCATCATCATGATAATTTGGTGCAATCTTCAGAAATAGAAGCTGCGAAAGACGGATCATATATTTTTAGAATCCTTGGAGCTGAACACGCAGTCGATGGTTCTGCAGTGGGACCACGGTTTAACCTTACTCAGGAAATTGGAACACCCGGGCCTCGTTTCTATTTTCTGCTGTGCGTTTCATCTTTTTTTCCACTATCAGTGAGTTGTGAGCATCATTTATAAACACATCATCATGTCTGTTTGGTCCAGAAAGCAAAGATATTTTTCTCTCAATATGCCACTGCAAGTGAATACTACTGTTACTGCTGCTGCTACTACTACTGCTATACTCCTACTACTAGTACTATGAATAATTAATAATAATAATAACGATGAGTTAAATATCATCATACACAAATTAAATGTGAATAACTTGCCAATTTATCCCATGGAAAAAAAACATTAATCTTTATGTAACACAATAAAAATGCGTTGACAAAGTGCCTCATCTCTGCCGAAAACCGCATAATCAGCCGCGCTGTAAACTTGGGAGTGTTGGCTTGGTTCCTGGACATCCTCCGGGACCATTCGGGAAGGGTAAGAGCGATGGACGCTCCGTTACGTCCCTGCCGCATTTCGTCGGCTTAGGGATGGGCCCTTTTTTTTGGGAATGGGATTGTCGGAAAGAATGAAAGCGAGCGTGACAGAGACCAGGGTTCTTTTGACACCCCCCACCTCCAACACCACCACCACCACCACCTTACCCCGTGGTGGCATGGTGGTGCAGTGGATAGCACTGTCGCCTCACAGCCAGAAGGTCCCGGGGCTCCAATCCCAGATGGGACCGTTCTGTGTGGAGTTTGCATGTTCTCCCCGTTTCTGCGTGGGTTTCCTCCGGGTACTCCGGTTTCCTCCCGCAATTCAAAGACATGCAGGTTAGGCTAATTGGGGGGGGGGCATTAACAAGGCGTTGCTGTAAAAGAGCATGTGTGCTCAGTCAACCTACCCTGTGTAAATAAAGGTAAATAAATAAATAATAAAATAAAAAATCCTAGCCACATCATCGTCACCTATGGGTGACTAAAACAGACTTGTACTTTTTCGGAAAAAAACAGACTTGTACTTGCATGGGGTAATAATTGGACATGCATCTCCTGGTTTTGTATAGTGTAAGGATGACATAATGCCTCTTGCGTATGGCTTCCATAGAGATAAAGAGCAAGGAAGGGGGCTCATGTATGTAATTATATGAGGTGCATTATCGATTAGCTGTCTGCCTAATGTGCTGTATTTATTTGGTCTCGGGAGACATGGTTGTTCAAGGTTGCTATAACAAAGGATGACAGAAGAAATCATAATATGATAAAATAGCATGCTGAAAGCAGCTCATTCAGTAACATTGATGCAGTAATCATATCAGACAGTGATCATAACATTTCCACGTAATTTTACATTTTTTTTTTTTTTTAAAGCTTCAAGAAAAAGCTATCTGTACGTACACTGGTTACATCACTGTGCATAAAGGCATACTTAGCTGCCTTGAAGTTCGATTAAACATATTGCATCTCTTTGCTCGGGTCAAATGTAGAATGGGCAATTCCAATTGATCAAGCTATTATATTACACCATCTCCTTCCCCTAAATGAATCAATGTAAAGAAATGGAGCTCATCGGTATTGTCGTGGCTGTGGTGCACAGTGCAGATTCCAGCATAATGCACCCATGTTAATTCAGGCCTGGGAGTGTTAAAAAGGGAATTTCTAATGATAGTGATTCAATTCACTTAATAGTTCCAGCGATGCTAGTGATTTTTCCGTGTAGGAACGTAGCTGTCGTGTCACCAAATGAAAAGCAAAGGCTGGTCCGGCTCCTGGAAAGAGACGGCGCCTGACGGCGCTTTAGGTGAGTCGGCAGATCTCCGTGCGTCGGTTTGCGTGGCCGGGCCTTTCCCCCGCCAAAGTGACAGTCGGTTTGAGAGGGAAAAGGTGGCAGGAGGAGCAGGATATCCGTCCTAATGAGCGGGTTCCACGGTCGGATGGCAGCCGCCGGGTGTTGCTCGGAGTAACCTTTGGCTTCCGTGTTGCCGGGGGAGACCGCGGAATGTCACGCCATCATGAAATGGCAGTGAGACAGGAGGGTCCGGTGCCTCGGTGACCTACAGGAGAGGCGGATGATCACAGCGGACAGTGGGTGGGGCGGCTGTAATGCGGCTGGTGGGTCAGGCTAGCCTTGTTCTATGTGCTAATAACTGTAACACACACACACACACACACATCCTCAATAGCGCGTGCAGGCAGCCACTGCTGCCACACAGAAATCCACGACCCGTACTCCACAGCTGGTAGGCTGGAAGACTGCACTACATACACCACTGGACCAGGGAGAGCGCAGGTGCCCTATCAACCAGAGTCACTCATGCACAATGAGGCAGGGCATTTCTAACAGACGAGGATACAACTGCATCCAGTATCACTGTCCTTGCTTGTGACACGTGCTAGTAGCATAGCACAGTATTAGCTTTGCAGCCAGTGATTTTTTAGCAATGGGATGAATAGTGTTTGCCCCCTGTCTATAACAATGAACTGATCTTAGATCAGTGGCTCATTAATGACAGTCTATCCACAGCACTGAATTCCAAGTAAGAGAATTCACTCATTTTACCTTAGTTTTGTATTTTACAGTGCATAATTAACTAACAAAAACGACTAACTAATGACAAAAGCCTGTGTCGTAATCATGCGGAAACATGACGACTTACGAGAAGTTCACAAGAAGATTTTTGTGTCAAGATGTGGTTTCGTATGAATATTCAAATCTCCAGAGGAGCTCCTGAATAAGCACTGCCCGCTGTAACGCGCTGTCCTTCCTGTAATAATCGTTCTCGTTACTGCTCCTGTATCTAAGACCCTTTTGCTGTTATCTCTCACAGAAGCATGTGCTTAGAGAGCATGAACACGGGGCCTCATTACAGAGACATTTGTCCGAAGGCCGGTGCAGCGGGCTGCTGAAGCGCACGTTGCTGCAGATTGGCGCCGTTTGTTAGCACGTTAGCATGTTTTGTCCTCCATTAATTTGAGTACCGTTCTCCGGCTTCACCCTGAAGCTCGCAGTCACCAGCGTGGTGCATCTCGCTCAGTGAGCAACAGGAGCCAAGCAAGGTGGCTATGTAATCAGCTGGGACGAGACAGTGCTGGACATCTCCGTGCAGGTCTACCTGAAGGCATCAATATCCCACGATGTTACGGCGTGGGTGCGTTAGAAACAAGGGTCAACTAGGACTGGGTCTACTTTCTCCCCTCTTCTTTAAGAATATATTTTTTGTGTGTGAGTGTGTGTGCGTGTTTGTGTGTGAATTTCAGTAGGAAGCAGGTACATGTTTAATCAAACCTGGTTTTGTGGTTACTAAAACAGACTCTCTTCTTTCAATATATTGTGTATATTTATATACTGTATATACATGTATAGTGTAAAATAACAATTAAATAATTGATCATTAACATGAATGGCAACAGTAATATCACCCAGAACGACAATAAAAGATTGTAATGTTAATATGATCTCTCTGTTTCTCTCAGGAACACAAGGAAGCTTGTCTCAATGTGACAGACCTGACACCCCTACAGAACAGAACCAGCTGAACCAGTCATACGCCTCCTTTCCAGTAGGAACCCAAGTAGGTCTCTCAGCTCCGTCTGTACTATAAAGACCACTCTAGTGTACATTCAGTACCAGTAACAGAAGCTCACCCAGTAGCATCCATAGGTCTATCAGTGTCTCTCAGATTACGTTTTTGGGGGATGCCGTGGATAGCACAGGTACCTTACAGCAAGAAGCTTCTGGGTTCAAATCCAGGCCGGGGCCCTTTCTCTGTGGAGTTTGCATGTTGTCCCCGTGTCCACGTGGGTTAAATTTCCTCCCACAGTCCAAAAGATGTGCATGTTTGGCTAACTGGGTGGCATTAACAGGGAGTTGCTATAAACAAGCATGCATGCTCAGTCAATCTACCCTGTCTAAATAAAGGTTTTGTTCTGTCTCAGCTTTTTCTACAAAAACTGCAGCTTTACATTATGGGCTTTTGCAGAGTAGATTTATTTTTTTAATTAATAAGTTAACAAAGAAGCATACTGTACAAAAATTATGGCTGAATGTACATACTTAATAAATGTTTTATATTCTTGATGTTCATTTATAACATTTTACCTATATTTCACACGCATTATTATTATTATTATTATTATTAGTCTGTTGCCTCAGGATTTTAAAATATTTGTCTTGACGTATAAAATTCATGCACACATTAGACATTTTAATGTTTTGTTTGAATATACAGTGGGTATTTCTTTTTTTCTTCTATATCATCCCAACGTTACAGTAATGGTGGTGAAAGTGAACATAAAAAAAGCTCCCCTGTCTCTCAAAGAAGAAAATCAACAAAAGCATTAAGCTTTCCCATTAATCGCTAAGTGCTAAACTGGGCTAATTTAAAGGAAAAGCCATTAATCAGAGCAGGGAAGCCCTCTCAGTTTGTAAGTAGTGAGGCTTGTTTCTTTCAACTTGTTTCGATTTAATGACTTTTTTTTCAATGCTGCTTGTGCACTCCAATTCACATTTGACCTCACCCCTTAACAGAGGGCCGAGATCTTAGTTAGATCTAACATGCTTTACTCCAGAGGTTCCTGGGAACCTAGGGGCTGTAAAAACCATTGGTAATTTTACTCACCATAGTCAGTCATGCATATGTATCCAGGAGCCTGGATTAGTTTCACTTGTTAACCCTGGCTAACAACTGAAAGTGCTTCAATCAATATGTGTCTTAATGTTGGACTCTTAACTAATCCAGGTGTTACTATCTTTCATAACAAACAGTTTATTGAGTTCAGCAATCACCAGACAGTTTGTGAAGAAATAAACGAACAATTGCATGTATTTGTAAGCCGGCATTGACATGTTGATTGAATCCTGGCCCCAGGAAAAGTGTACCGTTGGAAATTCTAATCGTTTAATTTAATGAGCCTTAGCTACCAGAGACATTTATAGACCTGCATCCCATGAAATGTGAACATATTCAGGCAAAGTGTTGATTTTGCAATAAGAACATGAGAATATATAATGGGGGGACAGGCCATTCAGCCCATCTAAATGACAAAATTACCTAGATAGACTGAATGGCCTTTTCTCACAGTGTTTCCCCTACCATAGACATTAGTGGGCGGGTTAACTAATATTAACTAATCGTGAGCAGTTGCCCACAAATTGAATTGTTTTCATTTAATTATTTTCTGCACTGTCCAAAAAAAATTACCGAACCATTTCATATCAAGATGAACAGACTACGAAATTCATACATGTAGGGCCTGATTTACTAAGACCTTTAGCGTGTGAAAAACCTTTAAGCACATGCAAAACGAATAACACAACCAATTATTGGTGCAAAACAAATACCATGACCAATCATCGGTTGTGTTATTAGTTTTTTGTGTGCTACACCCGCTAAAGGTCTTGATAAATCAGGCCCCTGATGTCTACAGCGGAAACTTGGATAGATTTCTTGAAACCACTACCTTGCAGTGCCATACATGAATCCCATGTTGATTAATATGATCATACGTAAATCCCCTGCTGAACAATATGATCCGACATATTCCCAAACCTAAGCCTGAGATTATTCCTAACCACAGAGAAGCCGACGTAATGGGAAAAGAGCCGTCTCACCCCTAATCCAGTCTTACCCCTTTCCTCCCTGTATCAGCATGGTAATGCTCTGCCGTCCCCGTCTCCGGGCGGAATTACATGTTATTCCAAAGTGCGTCGAGTGGAATCCACTTTAGCGGAGCCCGCTGTCTGATAACAGACACCTCAGGGCGCTCGGTGTGTTCCATGCGGGCTTCCGTACAGCCCTCCCTCCCTGATTCCCACCCCGTGAGTGGGTCGGCATCGCAGGCCAGCCGTGAGCCGGTCTCCCCCTGTGCGCCCTCCCTACCGTCGGCCCAGGTGGACGGCCTGCCTCGAGCTAGCGGACGGGCACGGACATGAAAACCTGCTTCGGGAAGCCGAGGGGGAAGAGTGATTAAGGGCCGGGCTTTCAATCCTCACGCTGGCGCTTTGAAGCATCGCAGCTGATTGCACAAAACAGAAGCGATAGGAGGATTCCTTAAAGGCATATCAATCGTAGGATTTCACTCAAATGAACATCCTTGGAGGCCTTGTTTGGAGTGAAGGAAGAACTGGTCTTTGTGTCTTCTAGAAGTGGTGGAGCTTCAAGGAGTCAAATATGCATTTATGAGGGTATGAAACACATCACCATATATAATACAGTGACTGTCCCTATTTATGCAACTGGCGCACTGGTATTTAAAGAAAAGTAAAATTTGTTGTAGCCAGCTGTGGCTGGTGCAGCGATGTACTTAAAATAATTACCTTCATTTTATATCAACGAAATCAAGCACGTTTACTTTTAACGCGGCTGGCCATGTGACAATAACGATGATGTCAGCAGTGGCAGCATAAGTGAATGCTCACCTCATGAACATTCTTTGTGGAATGGAATCCTATGTTTCGATTATGCTACTGCTAACATCAAAGCAATACAGAGAGAAACATATTAAGCCATTCAAAATGGCATTTAAAAGAGTCATTACATATACAGTACTGTATATTTATGGATACTGTTTCAGTCTCTTTTCAAAGCCATGACAAACAATTGGAACAGTCCCTTATTTAATGTATTTATGAGACAATGTCTGCCCTGCAATGGATTGGCGACCTGTCCAGGGTGTATTCCTGCCTCTCGCCCAATGCATGCTGGGATAGGCTCCAGCTCCCCCCCGCGACCCTGTCCAGTAATAAGCGGGTTTGATAATGAATGGATGGATGAGACTATGTCACCATACTGTGAAATTTTGTCGTTCCCCCAAGCACTTGTTTTGACTCCCCGTTGACTTCTCCCCCACCTGTGTTACAGCACTTACTGGCCCAGCAGCTGGCTTCTGCGGTCGCGGGGGTCGCCCCATGCCTAAACCAGCCAGTCCTCCTCCCGTTCAACATGGCTGGCCAGCTGAGCGGGCAGCAGGGCCTGGTGCTCACAATGCCCAGTGCCAGCCTGGCCAACATCCAGGGCCTGGTGGCAGCGGCGGCGGCAGCCGGCGGCATCATGACCTTACCACTACAAAACCTTCAAGGTAAGGCCCTGTCCGTTCTCACTGGTTCAGCTGAGTGGTCAACCATCAACTGACAAAGAGTCTAGAGCAGGGGTGGGCAACACCAGTCCTGGAGGGCCGTATCTGTTTCTGAATTTCAGACTAACTTCTGGCATTAATTATTTAACTAGCCCAATCAGTTACGTTAGCTGATATTTTAGCTACATTCTGCGATGTCAACAGCAGCTGATGAATGTTCTTGTGCCTGTATGCATTTCAGTGTTTTATTGTGGTTTAATCTGCGAGTGAATCTGTGTTGTTGTGTATGACTAATTAGCTGATTGAGGCAGGGTAAGTGGTGGCAGCAAAAACCTGCATACACACCGGCCCTCCAGGACTGGAGTTAAACCTGCATACACACCGGCCCGCGAGGACTGGAGTTAAACCTGCATACACACCGGCCCTCCAGGACTGGAGTTAAACCTGCATACACACCGGCCCGCGAGGACTGGAGTTAAACCTGCATACACACCGGCCCTCCAGGACTGGAGTTAAACCTGCATACACACCGGCCCGCGAGGACTGAAGTTAAACCTGCATACACACCGGCCCTCCAGGACTGGAGTTAAACCTGCATACACACCGGCCCTCCAGGACTGGAGTTAAACCTGCATACACACCGGCCCGCGAGGACTGGAGTTAAACCTGCATACACACCGGCCCGCGAGGACTGGAGTTAAACCTGCATACACACCGGCCCTCCAGGACTGGAGTTAAACGTGCCTACACACCGGCCCTCCAGGACTGGAGTTAAACCTGCATACACACCGGCCCGCGAGGACTGGAGTTAAACCTGCATACACACCGGCCCGCGAGGACTGGAGTTAAACCTGCATACACACCGGCCCGCGAGGACTGGAGTTGCCCACCCCTGGTCTAGAGTGTCTCGGTGGCTCTTGACCTTGCAGCACTAGATGAACCCATTCATAGTACAGCTCTCAACAGAGATCTGAAATCATGAACCGTGGAATGGGACAAAAGGATATAGCAAATGGACAGCAGTGTAAAAAAAAAAACTACACAGTTAGGTATTCGGTGTTAATTCACATCTACCAGTGCTTACGTGTGTCCATAAAGGGATTAAATGTACCCAACGAGGGTCAAGTGTACTCTATAGGAGCATCTTACTGCAGATCTAAAGTCATGTAGTAAAATAAGATATTTTTAAAGTACTCACCTGAATTCTTTGGACTATTTCTTTAGAGAAAACTGCCCATGAGCAATCAGACAGGGATCTCCGATGTTCTAATAAAGACTTGTCAGTACAGTGATAAGTCATTGATGAAGTTGACGTGGAGTGCAGAGGACAGAATGCAGAGTGCATTTTCCCGCTCATTTGCCATGAAGCCTACCTGCTGTACAGTATCTGTGTTGAAGAATCTCACAGCCGTCAGGTCAGCGTTTTAACAGTACTCTGCGTGAGCACTTTCCGCTTGCTGTTGCAGCATTAAGCAGACCCCCACCAACCCCCACCACCCCCCTCCCCTCCCTCCACATTTTGTTCCTGCTCGCCTGGTCTGTACTTAACTTACTCTTTTAAACTTTAATGTCCAAATATTCTCTTTTTGACCACGGTTGTAAATGGTTTTCATTTTAATGTTTAAAATATTGTCTTCTTTATGCTGTTAGAAAGAGCTGGAGAGAAACCTATCGGTCATAAATCTTACATGAGGAAGACACAGTAATGCACCAAACGCAAAAAAAAAAAAGGAAATGGCACCCCTATAAATTTGAAAACTGCATATAAAGCAGGTGGTCCTCTGGGATTAGAGCAACGCATCACAGGGTGCAGCGGGAATCAAATCAGCGGGATTGAGGAGGACTGCGGAGGAGGAAGAAGGCCCTGACAGAAAAAGGGGTCAAAACACATAATGGAGGACCATGCATAAATAACAACATGTTTTTTCGGACAGGGGGCGAAGTGTGGGGGTGGGGGTGGTGGTGGTGGTGGGGGGGGGGGGGGGGGGGTCATTAAACGCTCCAGTCTATTTAGAGCCTCTCCCCCGGATACGGATGCGCTCCCTCAGGTTACACTAATGCACCTGAGTGGACCGGGTCCTGTCTGCTTTTAGAAGAGTTTACATATGCAAGACTGCAACCGCTGAGTGGTGGGACTCACCCGTTACACTGGCCTGGCTGGGCTGTTTTTTAAATGTTTTTTTTAGTTTTTATGTGAAATAGTTCACACCTTTTTAGTTTTATTGCCAGCTGGTTTTATGGACGGTGTACAGTACGCTGTAAATGGCCATTTTTACAACCCGTAATGAAATCTGAATTCAAAGGGAATTTTACTCCATCATTTTTCAAATACATTTCAATATAACCCCGTTGTGTGGTAATTTACAGACTTATAATATAATAATCCCACGGCCTGAGGAAGACGCGTTGCACGCTCCGTTACTTTATAGCCAAGTTTGCCTATTTTGAGTGCCATTTATTTGTCTTGTACACGCTCATTGCAAACTTACGGTGTCTCTATTTATATATTTGCAGATTTATGATACGTCATTATTGCAGAGTGACAAGGAGAGACAGACGGAAAGAGAGTGTTCTCCAGAGGGCAGAGCGAAAGTGGCGCTAAATGCGCCGGCTCCCTCCAGGCGCCGCGGCTACTACATAAATTCCTCCGTCCCCCGGCGTCCCCTGTCCCGTGCGATCAGACCGGGGCTAAGTGACACTCGCTGACGCGGCACTTTTCGGCAGAGCCTCCCGCCAGGGCCCCCCCGGTCCCCAGACTGATTAATTCAGGTCCCCGCGCCATCGCTCGGGAGAGAGCAGCGGCAAGGCTACGTGACCCCCGGAGTGAGCGTTTTTACAACACGCTCCCTTTCAGCCTCTTAATGTCAAATCATGCCTAAGTAATGAAGGGAGAAGAATATGAGGTAGCACTTTATGAGTGGTTGCATTTAAATACAATGACCCGTCTAATGAATGTTAATGGGGGAAGTGTAGGGGGGGTGTATTGGCAGTAATTCAGTTTATACGAGACAGGATGGCTCTGCCACAGGATTGTCAATAGAGAATAAATACATAGCTGTTATTGTTTCCTCAGGTACGCTTTAGTTTTGGCTATTCGGTCCATAAGGTAAGATCGTGTGATCCTGCCTTTCTGCCAGACTGTGGCCTGGATTCAATCAACATCTGTCTTCTTTAACTTTTTGACTTTCAATTAAATTCAGGTGTTTCTTTTTTTTTTTATTCGATGCGGTCGCAGATTGGCGATTAATTTTGGTCATCGCTGAACTGTGCTTGCGATGGAAACACAGACATACGCTTTTAATTGAAGACCCTGGTGCTTAAAGTACTGAAGTCACAAAATGTCTATTTTGAGAAAATCAAATCCGAATACTTCTTGTGTACCAGAATACGATAACCTGTTGTTTCCGTAATGGTGAAAAGAGACTTAGGCACCTTTTCTGTTAACAATATTTATAGGGTGGACTTAGCTAAACAAATACAACATGTTTCTATGCTCAACTTGAATTGTCTAAAAATGTGACTTCAGTACTTTTAGGACCTAGGTCTTCAATTATGAATCAAAGCTAAGGAATATTCAGTAAAATAGCATAAATAAAATTAAAGAAAACATCTAGAGCACAGGTTATTTTTTCGTACAAAGTACTGGGAGAATACCGCTAGTACTCCCTTGTGTTATTTGAAATATTCGTGAGCCCATCTCACCTCAAATATCTAAAGCTGCTGAATGATCTTTTTGAGGGCTGTTGCTTAGGCAACAGCACTTCTTTCTTCTTACTCTTTGGTATTTAAGGCAGTTGAGCTTGTAAAATACCTCGCTGGGGAGGGGGCTTCACCGCATTAATAATGGAGGTAGAATTTATAGCTCAACGACCGGCAAGACGACTGGCGCAAGGACTCGGAGCCGTAATTTGATGGATCCGCTGTGACAGAGGCCATATAAACTGCGAGTGAGAGGCGTTGGCAGAGGGGATGTCCCATGACTCAGTTAGCAGAGCTTTTGTGCTTAACAACGTAATGGTTGTGGGTTCGAGCCCAGGGGACTGCATATGCAATCGTGTACTGTACGTCGGTCGGGATAAAAGCGTCGTCTTAAGCATACATATAATTATATCTGTCAAAATGTACTTGACTCATTAAATGGAGAAACATAGTTACGGCTCACCACAACGCATACACAGTCACTCAATGATAGAGAAAACGCTTGATGGATGATGTTCACCAGGTTGTCCCAGCCTTGGGAGTGACAAGTCTCCCCAGTTTCTGTGTGACGTTTGGCCTACCGCCTGTCTTTATAGAGCACGGCGCAAAGGTCGACTAGATCCTTGCGTCTGGTGCTAACTGCGGATAGCCTATTGTACGGTAGCTTTATATATTCTCTATGACAACTATCAGTGTTGGCACCCATATTTTGGACACGCCAAATATGACCAAACATTTGACTTGTCATGTCAGCTGCATGCATTGATCAGAGTTTGATGCGTCGTAATTTCCTAGAAATTAGTAATTAGAAAGAAATAAAAAGTAAAAAAAGGGAGCTGCATTTGTTGCTGGCTTCATATAATCCATTGTAAAGAATCCATTGGGAAAGTACACACGTTTCTCTATACAGCGTCTTTGTGACAGTTCTCTGTAAAAAGCGCCATACAAAATAGAATTTAAATTGAAAATTGAATTGAATAATTGCAACTGCAATAAGTGGAAATAATAAAAAATATTAAATTTCAGAACTTATAACCCTATTATTATATCTTGAATGGCACATTTTTGCCATGTAAATCACCTACACTTTACTTTTTCACAATCACAAGGATAAGTATCGGAGCTACAGTACATCCTGACCTCACCTTCACAATAGGAAAAATGGCCGCTCTTACTTGATACAAACCATCATCGATACTGACAAAATACACAATAATAAGGAGTTTCGCACTGCAGTTTGTCAGCGGGGCGGGAGAAGGCAATGACAAATGGCACATAAGCGATAAAGGCAGGCCATTTATTTCCCCTTGCTTCAGAAAAGGTCAATACCAGGTATTGGTTTCTTGCTCTCTGCCGGTGAAACCAAAGCCAGTGACCAATCTCATTATAAACTGTTTTGTAGATGAAGCCTGAGGAGACGGCCATAAGCGCTAAAAGGTGTCTGCGGTTTGGAATGGTGAACCGGGGGGCATGATTAACCTAATTAATAGCCGTGCTTCCTGGAGGGCTCGATGCACAGTGCGTCGCGGGTCGATTCGGACAGGGTGTCAGTGGGGTAGAATGACCCTCTTGGGAGGGGCACCGGGACCAAACGATCCCGCGGGACCCTCAATCGGATTAACCTCAAGTGCATCACGGATGGATTAGATGGCATCTCCACGGATCTCAAAGTGGTTGAGAGTGCTTGCGTGCGAAAGACGAGGGGGGAAAAAGAAGGCCCGGATCTTTTTCACTCAGATTAAGAGAGCTGGTGTTAAGTACATTTGAGGTTTTAAAAGACCAGTCTGTTTCCGTCCACCCTAGGGCCCAATCTGTCCCCATCTCCTTTCTCTCGTCTTTCTGACAGACCCTCCTCTCTTTACACGGCTCTCCCTCTCCTGACTCCCTATTTATGCCTGTTGTTTCTCCCATGCATATTTGTCAGACAGTTTGGCAATATTTTGTAAAAAAAAATTTTTTTTAAAAGGCTCAAAATTATTTTTGATTTGAATGGAATATTTATTTTGAATGATTGTTGTGAGTCTTTTATATAGGCAATGATAATATACAATGAATTCTTACTTAACATATCACAAGAAAATTAAATACATTACAGATAGTCGTATAAACCCCTTAATTAATCATTATTATTATTTTCAACTTAGTGATAATATCATGTGGAAAATACAATATGACATATGGATATATCACACTTGACACTTTCACTCTGCAATCCACATATTGAATTTCTAATAAGAGTGTAACACACCAGGGAGCATGAGTATATATTTCTGTAACTGTTATGTTTTGATGCGTGCTAGGCTGCGATATGAACTGAGCTCATGATGAATAATGCAGCACCCTTTTCTTTCGTTTTAAAGTCATCATAGATCACAAGCACATTGCATTACGGACATTTAACAGACGCTCTTATCCAGAGCGATTTACACAGCTTCTTGCATTTTTTTTACATAGTATCTATTTGTACAACTGGACATACAGAAGCAATGCAGGTTAAGGGTACAGCAGCATGTCTTACCTGGGAATTGATCCTGCAACCTTTAGCTATCATATTCTTCACGCTATAATGACCACTAGCATAATGCTGAAGTCCCTGATAAGGACTTCCCAACATACTGAAAAAACTTTGTCCACAAGAATTAGGCAAAAGGAGTTTCCCCCATTAGCATAACCACGGCTCACGGAAGTATTTTCCATTAAACAATTCCGCGTTCTGCTCTTTGTCCACACAGCAAAAATGGTGGTGTACATTTAATACCCTAGGGTGTTTATATAAGTCTGTGGTCTCACATAAACACCCTAGGGTGTTAAATATATTATATTTCCACCGACATTTCTGCTGTGCATAACCACAGAAGAAGATCCTGCTTGCATGCATTTCCTATGATGATGTATCGTCCTGCTGGAAAATTTCATTTACCGGCAGAGCCCTCGGCTGAACCCGCCGCGACTCTGTGAAGACGATAAGCGCATAAATATGCCGCCGCTTCATTCATCAAACGTTGTTTCAGACACTCGCGTATCTCAGGTACCGTTCATAAGAGAAACCACTGAAGTGGCAAAAAAAAGCCTTTCTGCATCAACAAGAAATATAAGATATTATATAAAAATATAAACTGCTACATTTTTAGCATTCTGTATATCATTCAACATGTGAGGTAAAGATTTTAAAATGTAGGCATATTATATATGTACACTAGTACATGTATGTACATACATAATTATTTATGTACATGCATATAAAGTAGAGCTGGGGTAGTCCTGGAGTGCCGGAGACAGTCCTGGTTTTTGCTCCGTCCAAACCGATAACGACATAAGTACATTAATTTTAATTTATCAGGTTTAATGAACGCAGGTGACCATGTGCTGGAGGCACTCAGCGTTTCACCATTCAGAATATTCAGGCTCAGGCTCTTAATCGTCCATCAAACGAATATGATCAAGCTCAGATGGAACAAAAAATGTCACCGGCACTCCAGGACCAGGGTTGCCTACCCCTGCAGTAGAGGTTTGCTGATGCAAGGCTTTGCGTGGCATGAATTCAAGAGAACTGATGAGATTCACCTCATGAAAACAAGCACAGGCTGATGGGTAATTTGTGAACAACCAGCATTACAGTGGAGGAGGGATAGATGTTAAATATGCAACCAGCATTACAGTGGAGGAGGGACAGATGTTAAATATGCAACCAGCATTACAGTGGAGGAGGGACAGATGTTAAATATGCAACCAGCATTACAGTGGAGGAGGGACAGATGTTAAATATGCAACCAGCATTACAGTGGAGGAGGGACAGATGTTAAATATGCAACCAGCATTACAGTGGAGGAGGGATAGATGTTAAATATGCAACCAGTATTACAGTGGAGGAGGGATAGATGTTAAATATTCAACGAGCATTACAGTGGAGGAGGGATAGATGTTAAATATGCAACCAGCATTACAGTGGAGGAGGGATATATGTTAAATATGCAACCAGCATTACAGTGGAGGAGGGATAGATGTTAAATATGCAACCAGCATTACAGTGGAGGAGGGATAGATGTTAAAGCAGATCATACAGTGTTCTCCTGTCAATAGGCTTGGTTTACAACGACATACAGGTAGAAGATTTTAATGGCCTTTTGTTATCTAAAGAGCAAAGAAAGTAATATTTCATTCCAACTTTTATATTTCATTCATCCCCATTCCTTATTGTTTGTTTGTTTTTTTTATTTTGGTTGTTGACATAATCACTTTAAATAACTCCTCATTATACTTTCTATCAGTACATTGCCGATGAATCCAGTCCATGAATGGATGAATCCAAGGCGATTACAGTGCAAGAGGACCGTCATAAGAGGATATAAGTATTGTAAAGAGATCTTTTAAGTACGTAAGAGGTCCATATCAACTCTCCTACCTCAAGAGGAGACCCTCGGTGTCATTCAGGGAACATTCGGTCATTTCCATGTTTCAATGACGTATCATTACTTTCCAGCCCCTGAAACGGGCCATACATTATACATGAGGCCCCCACTCTGCGGTCTCCTCTCCGGGAAACCGAAGGCCATTTTAGCGATAGCCTCACAGCCGACTTTCACTCCGGCTTGAAGGACAAAAGGCAAGACGTAGAGGCCGTCCGCGTCAGTCACGAATGAAGCGGGGATATTTCCATCCTCCTCGGCCACGGATGGCGTTTCTTCCTTACCGGGAGCCGTCTTTGTTCCTGGGGAGAGATAATCACCATGTATGATTTTTTTTTTTCCCCCTCTTCAGTTTTTTATATTTTCATATCTTGATGCAGTCATACGCAATACTGTCAACCCTCCCTGTCCCAAGATGGTTTGATATCACTTCCTCCACCTCAAAGTGGAAGATTTTTCCTTAGATCCTTACAAGTAATGGACTCAAAACACATTGCAGAAAAGGCACTATACTCCCATTTTCTTTTTTTAACATTGCCTTCTTGCTGCCTTTTTGGCTGTGACTAAAAATGCAGGTACATTTTGTTGTTTGGGTGCAGTTGTACCATTAAAATAATGCTACCCTAAATTTCTCCTCAGCAACCACATTTGGCACCCACATTTATCAGTCTTTTTTGCCCTTGGTGTACCACCTTTTTCCCATTTAAGTATAATAATTATAATAATAATAGGGTTTTTTTGGTTTTTTTTACACATCAGTATTTTTGCTTGGTAATAGCATTTACTAAAACAAAACATTATAGTGCAGCACTATAATGAAGATTTTTAGAAGATTTTTAATTTATTTTCTATTTTTTTTACAAATTGTCCAATCCCTTTTCAGCCAAATGCATGAAAACATAAAGCATATTTGCAGCTGGGTAATTATTGCTGTGCCCCATTGAACAGGCCATTTACAGCTGATGAGGTAGCTATGCACAGACGCAGCTCAGACAGACAAGTGGGGCTTAACCATTAGAGCCAATATGTGAAAAGTACTACCATGTTCATAGTATTTTCTATAAAATGCATGGGTAATGCGCGATAATGTGGGTGCAGGTATTATTATGCCATCGTTCATTTACTTATCAAGCTGCTCACTAGAGATTTTACAACTCTGGTAAAAATGTAAAGGGTGCTTTACTGCTTAGCATCATGGGAATTGAAGGTCTGGCTGTGTAGTTTTTATATGGTTCCTTCCAGCTCATTCATTGCTTGCATTGGTGGGCCCACATTAGGTCAGTTAGCGGTATCAGAGCAGAACCAATCGGAGACTGGAACGGTACAAACAATTATAAATTCAGTCTGAATTTCACTGGGACGTCCATTATGGATTAGGAGGAATGGCTATTTTATTGACAAATGAAAAAACTCAGCCCTTTTTTTCATTTGTCAATACATTATTGCAAAGTATACTTGTTTTGACCCATTTCTATTTATTTTGAATGATTTTTCAGTTTTGTGCACCTAACAAACCAATTTGTCAAACACAACGGTTTACCCTTTTTTTTGCATTTTTATTGTTATACCAATGCTTTGGATACATTTGCCCCAATTGTTCCTTTATACATCAATATATGAGACTGAGCTAATGTGCTCCAGCGTAAAGACTACATGCACTGCAGCTCTGCGTTTCCCTGTGGCAAATAATTTTCTTTGCAAGCGAAAAACACGGGAATTTGATGCCAGGGGTGTATGGTTTGTCTGGACTTCATGCCAACATCTGCTCTTTGACTACTCAAACACAACTTGCTACCCTAACGTGTACAAGGACATCTTTGGACTGTTGATGTGTATGGATTCACACATTAGCATTTCCTTGAAAAGAAGATCAAAAGAAAAACACAGATAGGTTGTTTTTTTTTTAAAGGGCAAGCACATCTGAGAGAGATGTTGTTGAACCGTTAATCTAGAAAAACCCAGCGGAACAAACTACTTTCAGTTCCCCAAACAGGGGAATGTGATTTAAGTATAATCAGATGCAGTCGGTCCATTTTCTTATTGGAACTTCACGTAATGCACCAAGATAAACATGATTATCATGTTTCTTTTTAGAATGGAAACCCTGTATTCTGTGAGTAGCTAAAAGAATGTGTGATTTAAGAAGGCCTCTTTAGAGGGTCATACTGGCAGTTTGGAAGAACATACATTAGCATTATATATATTCTTCCAACAGCAAAAGCACTATGTAAATCAGTCCTGGACAGGACCGGGCGGATGAAGGGATATTGTTTTCTCTCCCAGGGAGGCTGTGTTTACCTGTACAATCGCAATAACAATTCTCCAGGCCGGTCAAGAAATCTTCCATCACTCCCGTTCCACCTGAACTGTACCATCATCGTTGATGATAGCTTTGCGAGGCAGCTGGGTCTCAGGTGGGGGACTAAGAACTGTAATAGAGCTCAAATAACAGCACACAGAGGTGCACACGCACATGCAGCACACGCAAAATGGCCACCCATGGTACCCTTTATAGAGGATGAGCAACCACCAGGGCATAAAAAAAACATACACGCTCTTGTAAACAAAATCACATTTGAAGCGAAAAAGTCACAGAGGCTTGGCAAGGCACAAAAGGCGGCCATTTCATCCATAAATGGGAGGGGGGGCTGACTATGTATAAAAGGGCTGCAATTCCTACATGGTTCACCCGATATGATGCATATAAATACCCGCAAGTTAAAGCTGACGGTCGCCTCATGTTCATTGTTTCATTTCAAAATCCAATGTGCTGGAGTACAGGGCCAAAACAATAAAAATTGTGTCACTGTCCAAATGCTTACGGACTGCGTTGTAAATAAATAAATTAATAATTAATGAATCAATAGTATTTTTAATAATTCCGTAATTTGCAGTAGAGCTATATTAAAATGATACATGTAATAGTGTTGAATGTCACGTACAGAGTTCAAGCGAAAATTCTAGATTAAATTTGATTATGGCTAGTCGTCACGACTCTTCTCATTGACCTTGTGATAGTGCGTTTTTCTTTGTATATAAGCTGTCATTGTCGAGCTCAGATCTACACTTCTCGCTGAAACCTGGAATTGAGTCGAGCGGGAGGGTTGTCATCGCGTGCACATTTCATCTTCCATCCATGTTCAGTTTTCTTCCGTTCGCTCTCCCTGTATTAGGTCAGTTTACTGTTTTAAAAAAAATAAATAAAAATGTCACAAATAGTAACACAGTTGTATCATTAGTCACTTGACTGTGCTGATTGAGTGCCTGTAGGGACCCCTGGTAGATAACAACTGAAATTCAAATTTAATCCCTATGGGTAATATGGTAAAGACAAATCAGCAGGCCTTGTTATAACATGTTATAACGTATAGTACATATTAGATATAATTACTGTGGAGTGTGTTGAATATGGCTAGTATTCATTCCAGAGGGTTTGCTGTAGATTGCTGTTTATTGTTTATATTGAGGATAGGTTTATAGTTTTTGTAACAATTGCACCAGCCATTAAAACCAGTCTGTTTTCATGAACCGGACACTAATAATTTTGCACGGTCATAAAACGTCAGCTTTCTTATTCACACTTTATGCACT
This sequence comes from Synaphobranchus kaupii, assembly GCA_029718625.1. NCBI lineage: Eukaryota > Metazoa > Chordata > Actinopteri > Anguilliformes > Synaphobranchidae > Synaphobranchus > Synaphobranchus kaupii. The sequence continues at coordinate 14,637,123 of CM056394.1, forward strand.
TTATGAACGCATTCAAAAAACAGGCAAACGATATCAGCAAAGCTAATTAAATATAGCGACGGCCTTGTTATTCAGCTGACATGGCGTAGTCGTATAAACTGCCTGGGGGAAGACCTTATGTGTTAATACGACCCAACGGCTGTTACATGGGATGTAATGAGACTTCCTATGAACTTCCATCTATTTCGTTAGGGCTTGCTGAAGGCGGCGACGCCATTAGTTTCGCGGGAGCTGCCAAATTTCTCAAGTCACCAGGGCGCTCAGAGAACATCGCTCAAAGGAAACGCGCGGTAAAGCTGGCTGCCTCGTTAGCGGGTCAGCGGGGCTGACGGCCTTAACAAGTTGCCAGAATTTATAAAGCCCTGCTGTTAAGGAATATAGTTACCTGACGTTGCTGCCACATTGCAAGCTAACTGGGGCTCGCTGCTTTGTTTTTCTGTTTTGACCGTCACTCCCCAGTGCCCGTCAGTCTGCCAATCAGCCACACACAGAGCGAACTCGCTCAGTCAGATTTGACGTTCCCATGGGCCTGCTCGTCCTCTGGAGAGAGGGAGGGAGAGACGTTTTTTCCTGGTGTTTGTTTTTCCTTTCTTCTGCTCTCCCTTGCCTCTCTATGTCCTTCCGTTACCCTGTTTAAAAAATAAACCGCTAAATAAACAAGCGGACGGCACTTCAAGTGAAAACTGTCCTCTTGGCTTTTGAGCGGAGACCATATTTAATTCATGGCGTGGTATCGACAGTGGTGTCAATATTTCAGAAAGTAGGGGGAAAATGTAGAAGTCCATTTATTCTCATTCTGAGAGGAAAACTGATTTATGTATCATAACAAATCCATTGACAGGGTCACAGTAGCCTACGTGGTAGTCTACCTTCACTGTTACAAAAAATATATTAAAAAAGAAAGTATATTCCTCAGTACTTTTTTCTTTGTTGTTGTTTTTTTATCAGGATATTATAAAAATGAAAAGGAAAGTAGTCTGTCCTGCCATCTGTGTATCCATCGCCATTTGGATTTATAACACGTCAAGCAGTGTATGTCAAGCAGTGTAAACTTTAGACAAAGTATGATCCAAAGTGTTGTTTTTTGAGGGGGGAAATAATAGTTTTTGAATCAAGGGTAGCCTATTTACTCGACTGCATCCCAAACTTGTTAATTATAAAGTCCACATTTCTTTGGCAAGGTGGTCCTTCCCCAGGTCTGTTGTATCCGCTGTGCAGGTGTGCGGTTCGGTTCGTTCTGTGACCGCCTTCGCTCTTCGCTCTGGCCAGTGGTTTGACCTCTTGCTGTCAGTGCCGTTAATTTTAATTTTAAAGAATGATGCCTAAAACTCTAACACTGACGGGGTGTTTGATCAGTCGCTCACCTTGATGTGTATAATTGTTCTCGAAACTATTTAATTTGACCGTTTATTAATTCATGTTGAACATTTATTCAGTTCTTGTCTCTCTCCCTGACAGCTACCTCATCCCTGAACTCACATCTCCAACACATGCAGAAACTACAGCAGCTCCAGCACCAGCAGCACCACCAGCGACAGCAACAGCACCTACAACAACAGCAACACCAGCGACAGCAACACCAACAGCACCTACAACAGCAACAGCAACTGCAATACCAGCAGCATTTGCAACAACAGAAACACCAACAGCAACACCAAGGACCGCAACACCAACAGCACCTACAACGCCAACACCAAGGACCGCAACACCAACAGCACCTACAACGCCAACACCAAGGACCGCAACACCAACAGCAGCTACAGCAGCAACAGCAGCATCTACAACAGCAACACCAAAGACAGGAACAGCAACATCAACACCAGTCCCAGCCCCAGTCTCTCGATAAGCATTCCACACAGCCCAAGCAGACCCCACCCGACCAGCAGCGGTCTCCCTCCTCCTCTTCCTCCTTATCTTCATCGCAAGAGCTCAGAAAGCCTTCGCCGTCCATTCCCGGCTCCACCTCGCCCCCCCACAGGCAGGCCTACTCGCCCGCCTGCAGCCTGGCCTCTCCCCTCACGCCCCCCTCACCTCTCCAGGTAAGAGGCTCTCACTGTGCCTTCTCATGGTATTTCACGCTAAAGGATGTTTGGTCGAAAGAGTTGACTGCACTGCAGTGCCATTGGATGACACTCAGGAGGCACAAATAAGTATTGTGTATGTGTTACAATCAGTACTGCTCTTACATAATGTGATATGCTACATACTGTCAATTCAACAACAGGCATTGCAATGAGCTACAGATATAGCCAACCTGACCTCCTGCTTGTTTACGTACAATTGCAAATGTTGACTAATAATCACCAAAGTATATGTAAATATGTAGTGTACTTATAGTAATTGTAATTAAGTATTCTTTGGACAGTCCCATAGAGTGTTACTCTTGGATATTTCTGAGGTGCTAAGAAAGGTACTGCTAACGGGGTCTGTTGAAAGTGACAGGTTCAGTTTCAGCTCCTCCATATTTCCAAGATGACTGAGGCCTCATCCTTTTCCATTATTCACCATATGTCCAGTAGGAAACAAATATTCTCAAACACTCTGGTCAGGAACTCTTTTGGGAAAGATTGTTCCGGCGCCAAAATATGCCCATCTGCTGCCAAATCTTAATTCGGGAAAAAAAAAAAATAAACCTTGTTTTTGGCTTTTTAAATTTTTTTACTTCCATCTGGGATGGCTCCACATGCGCACAGAAAACGAACAGAAGGCGCATAGCTGTGAGATTTATGATGTCTTCATGAGGCCTGTGGAATGAAATTAAGTTGTTCTTTTACATTTCTGGGTGATTTGTGTCTGGATACAACAGATGCTGTTATACTGAAACCGTCCGGCCCTACTAATATCGAGTGGAGTTTTGGGCGGGTCACAACCGGCAGAAGGAGATTAGCCTGAAGGTTGTAGCCCACCAAAATCTCATGTGTTCCCTCAAATGTGTTTGTGTTAATACTTACAGGTATGGGCCATACACGTTCATGGAGCAAATAGATAAAGAATCAATCATAGACTGGGGAATCAGTGATAACAATATATATTTTTAAAGTAACACTAAGGGCTCATCCATTGAGGCCTATCATTTTGCTGTCAATTTACTGTGTAGCCTACTGTAGAATGTTGATTTCCTGTTTCTCCTTATCGGGAGTGTGTCTGTTTTCAGTCTTTTGCTGGATAAGATCCAGTTCCAAGGACTAGGAAAGCTGAGGTAAAGAGTTGAGTTCACAGCACTGTTCTTATTGACGGCTTAATGGCTTAATCAAGGCTGAAATTCAAAGTGGTGTTTGTCAGCGGTAGTTCTCTGTTGTTTGTATGGACACATTAGAATGGCATTTCAGCCGTGTTACTCTTGGTGAAAACGATTTTGCTTGTGTTCCAGTGCAATTCTTAATATTTTCCCTGTACATGCGTAGCTAAAAGCATAAATGTAGATTTTGGTTGCATTTTTTTGTGTGTTAATCCACCATGAACATAACTGATCATGGTCCTTTATAGCCAACAACAGCATAGTGCACTTAAGCTATTCAGGCCGCTTGCCTTGGCCAGCTCTCTCTATAACATCGTATCTTAAGTAAATCGTCAGTCCAAGTCCTGTATTATTCTAAATGTACCCTTTCACCAAACTCTCTATCCTTCCTCCTAATTTTTCCATCTGTTTGTTGACCTCTTTGTCTCTCCGTCAGTCCGTCTCTCCGTCTCTCCATCTCAGCCTGTCTAATGGTTGTCACTCTAATGATGATCTTTCATAACCCTCCCCCCAGATTCATATCTGAAGGAAACTGTCCAAGAGCACCTCTCTCTACCCCCCCCAGCCCCATTCGTCAGTGTCAGAGCCTAATTGGGTAGCGGAGGGCCCGTCTTGATAGCCAGGATGAGATGATTAATTTGTTTCTCTGCTCCCCTCTCCACCCTGTCAAAGACCAGCGTGGCTCCACAGAACAAAACAGCATCTGGCTTAATGGCTCTCCTCCTCTGATCTGGTCACGCACTGAATCGTGGGATAGCCAGGGGCCAGGGTGCACGCACGACCGGGTGGGCGGGGCCCACCTCTAATCCCCATACCCTCACCTCTCACGCCAATCTGAAAATTGCCGTCACGCAACAAACATTGTTCGTCTGGAACTGTTTTTTGCTCTTTATGGTTTCCCCAGACAAAACGCCTCCTGATTGGATACACGGCTGATTGGATACACGGCTGATGTCTGTCTCGTTTTTTGCCAAGATTGAAGTTTCTCCGCTGGTCTTGCTGCTCATTAGATACACTACAATGAAAGATTAAGGAATATACACCATATAAATTAAGAAATCCAAATATATGGACTATATTAGAAATATATATATATAAGTGAAATTTGTGCATCAAATATACAAAATTAAATTAAAATTCATATTAAAATATTAATTAATCATTGTCACTTCTGTGTAAGATTTGCTGATTATTTCCCTTACAATATCAATATTTATGAATATTCTATGATTTTTATAAATATACATAGCAAAAACAGTATATGTTTTTATGCACTATTCTCCTTAGATTTCATATTTCACATTTGTCTGAGGTTATGTTGAGATCACCACAGTCAATAATAGCCTGTGAATGCTCTTTCAGGGTATCCATCAGGCTACGCTGTGAGACATTGGACTTTGCTTGGAGGAGAAAAAAACTTTCAGTGAAAAATTAAACAGTTCAGCATTTAAATAATCAACCGGTTTCATTTCATGGGAAAAATTGTGAATTCACAAGCTGAGAAAACATTTATGGTTATTGGGACCTTGTGAGTTTTAATGACATCTTTTTCACATATTATCATTATAACTGTGAGTGTACTGTAACTCATGGCAATGGATTTAAAGTTTTACTCCTTTCATTTTAATTTAACCAATAGTTTGACAGTAATGGTGTCCAGTTCATGTGGTGGGGTAGACCCAATCATACACGTGCACCGAGAGCAAGCCATGGGCGCCATGACAGCCAATGGGGGTCACTCAGGAAATGAACACTGCTATCCCCACTGGCTGGGTTCCTCCCATATATCCCTTGGGCGACACAAAACCAACCGCCATTGCAGGGCTGCCGGCCACAGTCGGCACTGGCACGGGCCGGATATGGTCCAAGACCGTGGCGCTCGCTCGTTGCTACACCAGCGGTGCTTTTACCGAGTGAGATACCCAGCGCCGGCCCCACAAATGAGTTTTAAACAGTTTTTTTGGCTCTCCTTCAGAAAATGTCCAGCGTGACCTGTTGTTTGACAACCTGCTTTTAAATGGTCAGATCGATGAACCGACTAACGAATCCCCCATTTTCCCGCTTCTCACAACACTGAGGTAGTACATGCCAGCTGTTGATGGAATGAGGGGGTTAAGAGAGTGATGGAAAAAGTGCGCAGGGAGGTCGTTAATTTCTTTCTGCTTAATGGCGGTTAATAAGCCGATTGCTGAGCGGCGGGCCTGGCGGATTTTCTGCGGGTGAGTTGATTGATCGGAGCTGCGAGTTTCCTCGGGCCTACGAAGGGTGGGGATTTGACTGCGAGAGCGCCGGCGAGCGTGTTACGCGGGAACTTTATCTTAATTAGATCTGAAAGACCTGCCACGGCAGAATGGCCTCGCCGACTAAAATGAACAGCAGCAGAAATTACCGGTCGAATTAATCACGACGTCGGGTTGTGACCACAGGTGTGGAGTAATTTGCCACTCCAGTGAGTTACGACGGCAAAGGCGGAGCAGAGAGAGCCAGTGGAGTACATGCTGACTGGTAACAGAAGGAGGGTGGCCCCCCCACATGCCGTGCTCACCTTAATTCTATTGAGGGTTCCCTTTTCTACCTGACCTCCAGGGGGGGTATTCCACAAAGCGGGATTACCGAGTTAGCTGGATAACTGCACTGAGTAAAACCGGGAACAGCCCCGTTTTTACTTCAGTCCATGTTCCAGAATCGGGAGGGTTCCAGGTTTTACTCAGTGCAGTTATCCAGTTAACTCAGTAATCCTGCTTTGGGTTTTACTCAGTGCAGTTATCCAGCTAAGTAATCCTGCTTTGAGTTTTACTCAGTGCAGTTATCCAGCTAACTCCGTAATCCTGCTTTGGGTTTTACTCAGTGCAGTTATCCAGCTAACTCAGTAATGCTGCTTTGGGTTTTACTCAGTGCAGTTATCCAGCTAGCTCAGTAATGCTGCTTTGGGTTTTACTCAGTGCAATTATCCAGCTAACTCAGTAATCCTGCTTTGGGTTTTACTCGGTGCAGTTATCCAGCTAACTCAGTAATCCTGCTTTTTTTTATTCCCCCCAGGTGTTAGATTCTGGAGTAAATGGGGGGGGGGGTTGTTGTATGTACCGCCACCCGGGCATGCCTGCTCATGCAGCATAGATCAAGTACCACAGAGCAAGAGGCACCTTTTGCTGCACGCAGCAGGTATCGCATCACTCCTTTCTTTCTTTCACCTTCACAGTTTAATTATTTATTTTCCCACCCCTTCCGTTATTCCTTCTAGAACTCTGTAGCGTTTAGTCAGCTTCTGTTTTCCTATTATTATCGCCGTACATCTTTTATCTGCTCTCCCGCCATTTTGTCCTGGCTGTTATTTCTTCTATATTTGTTCTGGCATTCCTTTCTCTTTTTTCTCCTTGTCCTCTCTCTTCTTTCGCTAATGCACATTGTGTGTTCGCTAAGAGCCCCCTGACCTTGACGCGGTAACTGCTTCGGTGGCTCCTGAGGGAGGGGGGATCTCGCAATGTTTGAGCGCATCGTCCTCCGGTCCTCTGTAGGCCTCTGGCGGCCCCGCTCTATGTTCCTGTCAGGGCTCCCCTCTCTTACAGCACCTCGGCACTCCAGCTCTTATTCATTTCGCCTCATCAACAGGCACAGACTGGTCAGTGTGGTTATGTTATGATTGTCCGAGGAACAATTATTTCTGAAATTACCTGTAGCTTCACTTTCTCTCTCTGTCTTTCCTCTCTGCTACTCGGAAATCAGCCATTATTCGAGCCCTCTTGGCCAGCACTGTTTCTAACATTGCCAGCTGTAGCCGACATTCGCAATCGTGTCTGCCCCTCTCTGCTAACTTCTTTTCCTACTTTCTTCCAGTGTATCAGACAGTGCTTTTTGCTGTCACTGACTTGATTTGAAACCAAGACATTCAGCTCAATGTCCATTCATGCAAATTACCAATCGTGAAATCCCATCACTGGATGGTCAATTCCCCTTCAAAAAGGAAGAATGTGGAGCCAGAAAGCCGGCAATCCCACAGTGCACTGCTCTGTTGCCTCAGACATTTTACATGTGAATGACAAGGAAAGTAAATTTTGAATTATGACCTGCGCATATGTGGTTCTGGCACCATAAACAAGAAAGCACTTGTGAAACTGTTCAGAATCTGCAATTTAACTTTTTTACCTACTCAGGAAAACAAAGCTGTTGTATAGTCTGTTTTGGACCTTGTAAATGCTCAGATCTTACCTGAGCTAGTGATACTGCCTTCTTGTACTACACGGCCATTTTGTGCTAGCACTGCTGTTCTTCTTTACCCATTTGAAAGCACTTGTGTGTGTGCAGTTTTCATCTCAGCCTTCTTGCCAAAATGCAAAGCTTTACAACAGTCCCTCATGCGTCAGGTTACAGCCTATGACGGGCAGACTAGAAATCAAAGAGCATAATATTTATATCGCCCGAGGCACAGCAGCCTCCGAATAACTGTGCAATCTCTCTATTTTTAAAAAGGGAGCCTACGGAGACGAGCCTCTTTGTGGAGTTGGGTCGAGCCAGGGGGCCCGGTGGTAGGCCAGAGGTATTTGCAGTCATGTCTAATGGCGTTTTGATGTTTGCGTGCGTGACGGGGGACGGTCGTCGAGGAGGCTCGGCAACGGATTGCTGGGGACGTTTGACAGGCGACGGGGCGGGGCAGGGCGGGGCGGGGCGGGGCAGGGCGGGGCGGGGCGGGGCAGGGCGGGGCTTCATGCGTCCTCTCATGCCACACTTTCTCACAGCAGAGGGAAAGAGGAGGGCGGTAACCAGGATTACGGACGGGCGCGGCGCACTTCCGTCTCTGCGTCTTGCTGAAATACGCTACGGTTTCCCTCTTAAATGCGCTTAAATTGCTGCTGTATTTCTCTCTCCCCCGGTTTATTTGTCCCCAGCATAGGTGACGGTTTACAGATAAGCGACTCTTAAGAAGAAACAAGCTGTGCTTTTATGCTCACAGATTTATCCTATTTCCTGTGTAATGTGTTTATTGTCTGTGAACCCATTCCCCTCTATTTTAGACTATCAGAGCAGGGAGTACAGTCTTTTAGTCTGTTCTTACATGATGGCCCATATTCTCAGGACACAGATACGCTGGCACAGATTAAGTGCCTTCCATCATACTAAGATCATACATATATAACCTAGCTCTTTGAGGTCACCTATGAAATCTGATTTATTTATGGCTAGCATGTATTCCATAGGCCTGTTTAATAAATGCCTCTGTTCTTGTATCACCCTACTGTGTATACAAAGCATTCCTTTCAGTGGGGTATCGTTGTTTACCTCCTGCTTTGTATATACACAGAACAGGCTACCTTCCCTATTTGAACTGAAGGGCTGCATTGACACAATTGATATGTGAGGGTCAGAAATCACTTAGCTGATGTAATAAATGTTAGATGCATTCTGTGATGTATGCTCTATTTTCATGGTTTTGCGTTGTGGTTATTTTGCTATAACGGATTTGAGTACGATATTGTTTCTGTACTATTACTAGCTACCATATTCAGTAAATTGTGTAAACATAAATATATAACCTTCATATATACATACAAGCTGTTGACTGTCAAGTACTTTGCTGGTTTTCAGTAATATGACACTTGACCTTAGAGACCTCATTTTGACAAAATGCTTCTGCTCCGTGTTCTTTGCACCTGCAGCAAGACATCACTCAGTGCAAAAGTGGATTCGTAGAAAGATTGATAGAAAGCTGAAGAGTTTGGATGGCAGTCCCACTGTGCTAAAAGCTGGTGCCGTGATTTGACCTCCCTCCGTGGGCCTCCGCCCCCAGTCACAGTAGGCAGGGGGGCCACATTACCTCAGCGGTTTATGGGTAACAGTTCAAAAATGTAACAATATCTCAACAAAACGCACACAATCGATTTAAATCATGCCCCCCCCCCCCCCGCATCTCCCCCTGCCACCGGCCGGAATCTGTCTTCTCCCTTTAGCCAGATTGCTACAAATCGCCGTGGTAGAAAATGACCGGTTTACAGGTCAAACTCAGCGAGTGCCCTCCTCACCCCATGCAGTGCGTTTAGGCTCCGCTGGCGAACGCCGTCGGCATTTCGGTCCCCATTATTGAAAAAGAGAATCGCCAGACAGACCCGGTAACTGTTTGGAAGAGCAGGTTTGAGAAATCCAAGGGCTCAGACAATTGCCAGGGCATGATGAGGAACATCACAGCGAATAAAATACCCTCCTCCTTCTCCTCCTCCCTCCTCCTCCTCTCCTCCCGCGGCTGACTACCGTCATATTGATTCTGCTCCCCATTCACTCCCCTCTCATATTTGGAGAGAAAAAAACATAATAAACAACCGTGAAAATTATATGGCAGCATGATAATACCTAATACCTAATATCTATCCTACTGTGTTACTATGTCAATAGCGTTTGTCATCTCTTAAAAACCAGTTAACCTGATTTTTTCATACTATATGACTTTTCCTAATTTGGTGGGATTAAATAGTAAACACACAATCAACATAATGCTATGTTTTCAAATGTCTTGTACCAACTTTGTATACAAAAGTGTTGTGTGGGGTCTTTTTTGGCAGCTGTATTAAGTTTTAATAAAATATACAAATTTTTTTTATCTTTTACTTCTTATTTTTTGTGGGTGATTCTGGTGGCACTTTCCATGCAGGTCTTAAATTTCACAAACTTTCACTTACCTCAGGCTGCAAAATGAGAAGTTTCTCACAGATTTTTAATATTTAGGGATAAAAGGCTTGTCAATTGTGAGACATTAAGAAGGTGACACACAGAGTGTCAAACCGTTTCTATTACAATAGTTTTGTGTCGGTTTATACTGTTAGGGTCAATTTGACCCCAAACATAAAAGACGTCATAAAATTTCAACATAATACAATGGTTAAAATGAGAAATGGTGGAAAATGCGACACTTGATTACTACACTTAAGTGTCACTGAAGGTCATCTAAAGAAATCTTAGCCACAGCTGTGCCCTGTAGAAGACGGCTTTACTGAAACAACTACGAGTGCAAGCAATGGAGAAAATTTTTTTTGCAATCCACAGGCATGCGGCCTTCTCAAACAATGGGCTTACAGTCGGACAGTAGCAATGGAAGCAATAAGCAATAGAACCTTGGACCGATCTAGTTTTTTTTGTATCTATGCACTTTCAACTGTCAACTCCGGCCACTTCAGAGAGGCTCGCAACTGCCCTGACATCAGAAAGTTAACCACTACCCGCACATCATCCAGTAAACACTACTTGAACGGCCAGTCCACCTCTGATCTCGCTGCTGATCCCCCCCCCCCCCCCCCCCCATAAGCACTGGCCAGACGCTGCTTATCACTCTTCAAACGATCAAAAACTCCCCTCGGCTGAGAGCAATCCATCCCGCCGAGACTCGAAACGGAGCGACTTTATCTTTTAATGCAATCGCGGGAGAGAGCGCTCGGGAGAAGGCGGCAAAAACCTCCCAGGTAGTCCAACAGCGAGCCCTCTGGGTATTTTCCTGCAGAAATACGTGTTCTCATCCGCCGATAGCTGCGTGAGATAAGCCCTCCCCCAAATCCGCCGCCTCGCTTATAGGGGTATCACGCTTCCATTAGGAAGGGTTTAGCGGCATCCCAGACAAGATTGTCTTTTCGATGGGCTGTGGATGAAGAGGGGCCCTGACACCACGCTTCTGGGGAGTGCCCACTTTATTTGGACTTTATTTGAAGAGCTACATCGGCGGGGACGCAACAGCAGAGCACTAATGACACCAATGAAAAGCAAGTTTGGTTGCGCCTTCATCATGAGCAGCTGAAGTGTTGTGCTTGGAAATCTCACCACTGAGGGGTTATTTTCGAAGCATTTTAGTGAATAACTGACCAACACTTCACCTGGTTTTAATTTTCAAATGTTTAATGGCTTTTCAGAGAAAGTCGTGTGAATACATACTGTATACTTATTAAAATATATTGTTGGATTGATTGATTGAATAAAGTTCAGATGACAACTTAACCATATTGCATTACAGCCTATTTCTGACATGGCCAGGTGTTACACATATTGTCATAGTAATACCATCATTTTATGCATCACTTTCATGGCATGCAAATTAGGAACCGGGATAAGAATAGGGAGTACATCTTAGGCAAGCAGCTGTAAAGCCATCACTGGACACATTTATGCAATGAAAAATTTATATCTGCATTTGAATCATGTTAATGCACACACCCCAATCTGCGCAACCAATGTTTTTTTAGGGAGACGGTCAGGATTCAGAACATTTCTTTCACAATGACGGCTGTTAAACTGCAAATTGGTATTGGTGCTAGTATTGTTTCAGCATTCATTAAGCTCACGATTGTGAACGCCTTCATTGCTCAGGTTCCTGGTGCTGCGACTTGGCATTTGAGTTCAGAGAAGGGTAACCGCTAGGTATACACAGGAGGGCTCTGATTAATGAGAATTCGGCTTTCCTAAAGGTTTCTGTCTTTGCGTTCACTCCTCGAAGGCTGTGTCTGGCTCTCTCGCCAGGACAAACGGCATCCATCTTGGGCAATTTGAGGCCGCTAACATGAAATACGATTTTAAAAGAGAACGACCGTGTCATTCCTAATGTGCTTAACCTTCACTGTCAATGAAGCAGGTATCGATTGTTCTGTGATATTTTTTTTCTTCATTAGATTTAAGGAACAGCTATAAAATATGATCATAAAAATGACTGGTGACTCGGTGGTATTCAGTCTAACAAATCCAACGTCCCCAGTGGAGGTGGTGTAGAAAGCAGTGTTTTAAGCCTTTGTTGAAGGTTGTAGAGAAAGATTGTTTCCCAGGAACATATTGTGCGTAATTAAATCTGTCTCTGAAATGTTAAATGTGTAAATTAATGCACAGGCTTGGTTTTCAAAATGCTGTATAAATTCTTATAGAATGTTTCACTATTAACAAAATTCAAGTCTGTTAGGAAATCAAAAAGTGAATTCAACTTTGACTCTTATTAACAAAGAGATCTCTTTCTGGGCTTTTAAAAATATAATTTAAGCTTTAGTCTATGCTTTAAATTGGCCCAGACAGTTTTGTGTGCAATTAAGGATATATAAGATATTTTTAGGTTTCTGACAACGTGCCGACTATTCAATGGCTGTTATATGGGCATTTGAGGGTTTGTGGTCTAAAACAAGAAATTACACTTCAGGTCCTGCTACGCCACTCGCTCCTTGCGCAAGGAACACTGCTGATGGGCGTGGCCTTTGCAGTGATGGGCGTGGCCTTTGCCGTGATGGGCGTGGCCTTTGTTGCCTTTGATAAATGCACATCTACATCACTGGTACATTATGTAATATCCAGTGCGCGACAGGCCGCTACTCTGTTCAGTATTCAGTCAGGCAGAGTTTCACCTGGATGTTCTCTTTTTTTACAGTTAAACTCCCTGGCCAATCCGTCCACGGCGGCGGCAGCCATAGGCTCCATCGGTGGACCACCGCCTTTCGGCACTTCCATGCCGGGCCTGCAAGGTGTAGGTGGGCAACTGGTCACCAACGCACAAGGACAGGTGAGTGGCATTAAACTCCTGAGGAGTTAGCCCACGACAGTGGACGGTGTTGGCGACGAAAACCGGCACCACATAAAAGAATGTTTTCCCATCTTCTTCAGGGAAACAGACCTCCCTCATCTGGAAATATCAGTTGCAAAAATACTTGTAGGCCTACTGGTTGAATTTTTGTGTACTCTGTTTTATGTGCTTAGCTATTTGTGTTTTTGTCTGTTGTGTATATATGGCATCATGTGCACATATTACATATCACCCGCCACATATCACAGTAAGAGTATGTAGGCGATGTGAGCCCCACAACCAACCAATCCCAGGGCCGTTATAATAATCTATAGAGGAAGGAAGCTCTGAATTTGCAATGCACTCATGAAGATTGTTGAGAAGAATTGGCTTGCGCTGGTGTGTGTATTGCCACTGACTCAAGTATGCCGCTGTCACAAAGGTTTCAATTCTGATCACAATGGCCAATCAGATTTTGTACAAGGGAGGCTAAGAAGAGGGTGCAAATAGACCGTGAAGACCAGAGCATTCTGGGAATTTTATTGTTTTGGCATTTTATCAGCACACAGTTTCGAGTAATTGATATTTTTGTTGTGTCCTCTGTTTCAATTCTTCATTTTTTCCCCCATTATAAAAAATAATGAAATCTAGAACCAGCCAGCATTTTGAAAAGTGACACAGCGTGGCGACACCCAGTCTGTCATTTTGAAGTAGATTACGTTCTGTGCGAAGGTGAAAGTATTTTTTTTTTTTTTTTTTTCCTTCCCCCTCTGCATGGTTGTATGTATTTTCAATAACATTGCATATTTTTATTTTTTTTCATGCATAACTTGATTGATTTTCCAAAGCAGTTTACATAATCCAAATATGTAGAAAATAGCTTTTCTTGTACTGTATGGTATTTGTGTACATTTTCAATACATACAGGAAATTTTAGTGTTTTTGAAACTTTTCACCCGTTTTGGTGCATCCACTTCTGTGTTCATTTTTACCATGTAAATCAAAATAATACCATTCTACTGAAACACAGAGCTAGGACACGTTTCTTCTTGAATATTCTGAGTGAATATAGCGGGGGTTCCGGGTTGTCGATTCAGGGCAGGTGATCAGGCATGTTTTCTTTGCGGACGTCCCGATGTTCGATCCAGCGATTGAGACGCAGTGCCCTGAAGCTAGCCGAAGCCCTAGACACTGATCACGAGGAATCGGTTGGATTTGACTGGACATTCTCTGGATTTGTAGGGTTCCTTGCACTGACACGATTTGACATAACCAGGTCACAGAAATGGTCAGGACCCAAAGGAAAGTCCCTGTGCTCTGTACTGTACCTTATTACAGGGTCGGAGCACTAGTTGAAAATTGAGCTTTTTGGAAATAAATACCAAAGGCGGGTTTGGCGCAGTGAGAGGAATAGTTATGCAGAAAATAGCCTTATCCCTAAAGTGAGGTGTGGATCTGTGATGTTGTGGAGCTGTTGTATTTCATCCAAAGGCCCTGGGAACCTTGTTAGGATACATGGCATCATGGAATCCATCAAATACCAGGACATTTTAGACCAAAATCTGGCTGCTTCTGCCAGAAGGCTAAAAGTATGTCGTGGTTGGACCTTCCAGCAGGACATTGAATCAACGCATACCTCAAAATCTACACAAAAATGGTTCGCTGACCACAGTATCAAGGTTTCGCAATGGCCATGCCAGTCCTCTGACCTGAACCCCATTGAAAACCTGTGGGGGTGAGCTTAAACGGAGAGTCCACAAGCGAGGACCAAGGACTCTGAAAGATCTTGAGAGATTCTTTATGGAGGATAAATCCCTTGCTGTGTGTTCTCCAGCCTCATCAAACATTACATGAGAGGACTCAGTGCTGTTATCTTGGCAAAGGGAGGCTGCACAAAGTACTAAATACAGTGAGGCCAATAGTTGTGACACAAAAAAATGATTTTGCATTACATATTTGTTCTTCCTCTGATCAATGGCATCACACTGAAACTATACAAGGGGTATAGAAGACATTTGATAAACAATAAACTGAATTTTATTCTTGCACTTATTAATTTAGGTTGGCAATACTTCTGGAGAGAGAGAGGATGAGAGAGAGAGGCGGGGGAGGAAGAGATATTTTCACATTCATATCATGTTCACTGGTAATCCGCACAGTTTCTCAAACAGAGATACGCCAGTGTCTCCCAGATGCCCTACTTCAAGCAAATAGCAGATAGCTGCTTTCATCATTTGACATATTGTATTTTTAATCAATGTCCATTACATTTAAGCAGGTTAAAATGATACCTTACAGCGTTTGTTGTGTTGTCTTGATTCATGTGCTGATTTTTAAAACTATACTTAAATCTGACAGTAGACACACACCAAATGCAGCTATAGGCCATGTAGTGTAATGGTGCAGTGGTCACACTATAAGCACACCCAGAATGCAGCTTCATGTGAAGAGTTTCGCTGCTATGGTGAAGAGAAGAGCTTGTAAACACTCTTTTAAATCCGATAAGTGCTGCTTGGGCCAAAGATGAATATGACCGTCTCTCTTAAAATATGATTCGTAACCATAGCGTTTTGAAAACAGCTGAGAGCAGTTCACCTCTTTACCTGACTAACCGACCCTTGACTTTACACTGATTAGATCATTACAGATGTGCTCTTTCCACCATTACTGACATCTGCTCCTTCTGTTCGTGTTCATGAAAATAATAGAGTGCTTCTAGGAATGTGACAAAGGCATTTTGAGACTGATTTTTCATATTTGTGGGCATTTCTTTGATCAAATTTAAGGTCCTTAAGTGAGGTCCTTAAATAACCTCTCTTTCTTGCAAATGTATGACCTTTAGAAGTTAGTGTGCCCAACATAGAACAGATTTACACAATGTTATCACATTAATAAGAAACAAGCTGTTGCGTTGTATATGCCTGAAAACATTCATTGTCCTCAGTAGGAACGACAACAGCTTACATAGCCGTCCTTCTCTCTCCCGTCTAGAAAAGAAAAAGAGAAAAAAATGGCCTGAGAAAATTGCGTGGAGACCATGGATAACGGCCACAAATTGTCTGGGTTGGAGAGACCTGATAGCATTTCAGGCAAGGCAAAGGCCTAGTGTAACCGTAATGAGTTCTGGTCCTCTGTCAAAGGGATGAGAAAAATTCTGGGATCCTTGGGTGGTAGAATTCCAAGCACATCACGGAGAAACAAGAACAGCAGTGAGTGGGGGGGAACAGCAGGAAACAAAAAGAAAATCTGTTAGAAGACGAGAACGCGTCATTCCCTGTTTTTTTCTGATTGCGCCAGAATCGCAACCCCTCGCTATTGAGGTGAATAATGCAGCGGAACAGTGCCTTCGGAAAGCGACGTATAAAGCAGGTGTCGGCAGATGCGAGCGTCTGCCGGCGCACGGAATTATGCTAAACGGCAGAAGAAGCGTAGCCTACACGGGGGCGATAGAGGGGGCCGATACGTTATCTGTTGCTTAATGTGAAGCAACGGGAGAAAACGAGCCGTGACCGAGATGAATTACAAATAGCCGATTTACTCTTTTTTTTTTTGCAGTCGTTCCATCTGGTTATGTCAAAGAGCTAGGAAGTGTGGAGTGGCTGCCCGCCAGTGCATTGAGATCGGCTCCGAGTAGCAGGATGGAGAGAGGCTGCTGGCAGAAGTGCAGTATGCAAATGATCCAGTCGCACCGCGCTTCGCACGCTACTGTAACTCCACTCTGCCTGCCAGCCAATGATTCAACGAATCAGGCGCCCACCTGTAGATCTAAGGGAATAATAAGCCAATGACAGCGCAAGCCACACTGTTGCTTCAATGCAGTTCTCAGTGGTGCAAGCTGCCGGAATACAATCCTTACTCTAAAGGTTATGGTACCTTTAATAAGATTCATGGGTATTATTTAATGTGCAGAGATTTTATTCCATGCATTTCTATATGTACATATATTTAATTACTTTAGTTAATTGTATTCAGTTCAGTTAATTGAAAATTGAATTAATTACTAAAAGTAATAATAACCTCGTTAACCACTTGCAGGAGGTAGCCTAACACTGTTATGTCTTTATTAAGTAATTGTTTTAAACGTAATTGTTTTAAATCTTCAGATACCTCGTTCTTTCTTTGATCTTGAATTCCTCTGTGTTGTCTCAAGGACTGCAGTGCCTTTGTATCTTTTGTTTAGTTTTTTTTTTTAATGAAATTCAGTTTTCATGTGCTGAAGCAGTTCTGGTCAGGTCTCTCTTGAAAAGAAGATGTCTCAGTGGAAGATTGCATCATATTAAAGGTTATATATATAAAAGGTTTTTTTTTTTTAGGTAAATTTTATGCCACCCAGCATTCTATGGGTATTGAACCTCTAATCTCAGGAACAACTATGTAGCTGAATCAGGTGGACTGAAGGTAGCATATTTTGTTTCTCTGGCATGGGGGTCCTTCTTAAAGGGTAAGTTCGCTATTTTGGACCTTGGACCCTATTTGCGGTCCGTCTTCCATGAACCTGACCCATGAAGTCCATTTTTTCGCTGATCGGTCCAGTATTGAGTTCGCTACAGATTTCCTGTAGGCTCTCACTGGGCTACAATAGAAGTCAACGGGGCAATTAGAAATGTTATGGAAAAACAACGATAAATGTGCTTTTATAGCTCAGTGTGTATTCTTACGGTCTCAGTATGCTTTCCTGTGAAATGTAGGCTATCGCAAACGCAAACCGAACGTTGAAACATTTGAAACAGAACTATTTCTCCGACCGCACTACCTCGCACTGACTTCGGATAACATTACCTGCGCAACTTCAGCCTCTCTCTCTTCTCTTGCTCTCTTATCATCCATCTCTTGTAGTTCCGTGTCCGTGTATTCTGGCTCAAATCTGTAGCCAGTAACGTCAAAGTCAAAATCGAATTCTTCGTCTTCGTAATCATTATAGTCATCCATCATCCAAGTTTTTTTGTGGAAATTGTAGCCTACGTTGCTGCAGGTAAACAAACGCAGACTGCTCAACTAGATAGTTTCGTAAACGGCCGGCACACCTTCCCGCTCCCCTACCCCCGACACATAGTAGCTACTCCGCGGGAGCAGCGAAAACAAGCAACAGAGAAATGCTTACTTCCAAGCCATGCCAAGCACGTAAAAATGTTCGGATTGAGATACATTTCACAGGAGAGCATACTGAGACCGGTAACAATACACCCTGAGCTTCCCGTCTCATTTATTGTACATGAAAGCACATTTATCGAACATTTCTAATTGCCCCGTTGACTTCTATTGTAGCCCAGTGAGAGCCAACAGGAAATCTGTAGCGAACTCAATACTGGACCGATCAGCGAAAAAATGGACTTCATGGGTCAGGTTCATGGAAGACGGACCGCAAATAGGGTCCAAGGTCCAAAATAGCGAACTTACCCTTTAAGCCACACACGCACACGCACACACACACACACACACACACACACACACACACACACACACACACACACACACACACACACACACACGCACACATGCACACACACACACACACACACATGCACACAAACACACACACACGACATTCTGTGACCCCCGTCTTTGATGTGCACTTGCGGAGGCGAGCAGTAGTGTGGAGAGGTCTGGCGATGTGGGGTTGTGGGGAGGGATGTTTGGCGTGGCTCCACCCAAGGGATGTACCCAAGTACTCTGAATTAGTAATGAGGGAGCATTAGAGGAACTCTCATCCCCCCCAATCCACCCAGCCTGTAAATGGATGGCTGGAGCACTGGTCTGCACCGGCACACAGACAGCACGGGCATTTTAAGAGCTGACCTTTAAGGCAGAGGCTGTTTACGACGACCCGCTCGCCACAACTGCAATGGTATGAAAATGACGGCGGCGGACATTTTGAAGTCACGGCGGCGGACATTTTGAAGTCTCATCCAGTTAAACCTTTTCTGAACACATTTGGTCCCATCTGTGTCCAGTGTTTGTTCAGACTTCATTAAATCCTTTCTTATCTTCTAAATCTACATCTAAAGTACACTGCCTGGCCAAAAAAAAAGTTGCACACTCTAATATTTCGTTGGACCGCCTTTAGCTTTGATTACGGCACGCATTTGTCATGGCATTGTTTCAACAACCTTATGCAACGTCACAACATTTATTTCCGTCCAGAGTTGCATTCATTTTTGGTCAAGATCTTGTATTGACGGCGCGAGAGTCGAACCACTAAAAAGTAAAGCCTTCTCCAGCACATCCCAAAGACTTTCAATGGGGTTAAGGTCAGGACACTGGTGGCCAATTCATGTGTGAAAATTATTCCTTATGCTCCCTGAACCACTCTTTCACAATTTGAGCCCAATGAATCTTGGCATTGTCGTCCTGGAATATGCCCATTAATGGGATAACCTGGTCATTCAGTACATTCAGGTACTCGGCTGACTTCATTTTATTGCTGCATAACGTTGCTGAGCCTAGACCTGACCAATTGAAGCAACCCCAGATCATAACAGAGCATCCAGAGGCTTGTACAGTGGGCACTATGCATGACAGGTGCAACCGCAACTTTTTTTTTGGCCAGGCAGTGTATATCCACTGTAGTCAAATTTTAATGCAATAAACATTTTGACGTTTCTTTCACTGCCAATCATGTTTTAGTGTATTTTCATTGTCTTCAGTCTTCAAAGAGCATTACAGTAAAACCGCATTGGGAATGGAGGGTGGTCGGAACTGTTGGTAACTCTGAAAGTAAACTCAGATTTATATACCTGTGTCGCTGCCGCCTTTTTAAAAAGGCTATTCTTGTTTCATAGCTATAATCCTTTGTTTACAAGCAATAATTAAACCAATGGAATCTCATTATAATGTTAATGTTTTTCTACATCAGCTTTCCAAATGGTACATCTCCATTTCAGCAAACCATTATCGCTGCTATTCATGCAACTGTTTAATTTGTTCTCCCCCTGTTTTATATCAAACACTTAGTTTTAAGTTTTAAGTATTTTAGCATGGTAGTATTTTTATTGAAGTAATATATGTCACCGTTTGAGTGTTTTTCTTTCCCACTGTGGAATTTTTACCTTGTCTGCTATTTGGGGGTTCAGGCCTGGTTTCTGCCCAATTTTCCTTCCGTTTCACTGTAAAGCGTCTTTGTGATAGCTCTCTGTAAAAAATTGCTATACAAATAAAATTGAATTGAATAGTTATTATCTAATATCTGTGTGACGTGTGGTAGTTCTCGCTCACTGTCTGTCCTGTGCTCTACCGTTTCCACCCTGTGCTGCAGATTATTGGAGCGATCCCACTGATGCCAAACTCTGCGGGGCCCACCAACCAGGCAGGGGGCGGAGCATCGGGGGTACCAGTACAGCCAATCACACCTCAGCTCCTGACTAATGCCCAAGGTCAGATTATCGCCACCGTGATTGGCAACCAGATCCTGCCCGTCATCAACACGCAGGGAATCACGCTTTCCCCTGTGAAGCCAGGACAGCAGGTATGGTCATTCGCGCGCGCACACACACACACACACACACACACACACACATGTATGCACACATACACAGACACACATACACACACAGACAGACAGACAGCCAAAGACAGAAACACAAAGAAATGCAGACAATATTTCATATGAATGCCAATTTATCTGCAAAGTTAAAACACAAAAGGAGTAAAAATGAGTGAGAAAGAGTGACAGAATATGGGCTGTTGGAAAATGTGGAGAATGTCTGTGGGTTGTGATAAACCTTGAATGTAAACAATCTAATCCCCTGCAGCCCTGCACCGCCCCAACCCCACGTTAAATCACATTACATCACATTAAATAACTGGCTGCTCTTTCTGCTGACAAGTCAGCACAAAATCATGCAAAACAAGGGAGGCTGAAAACATATGGCAACTGGCAAAGCTGGATTAAGCCTGTGAAAAAATGAAGGAACGGTCTGTAACAGAAGATAGGTTTATCAAACAGTAACATTGCTATGTGATTGCTGCCAAATTACATCATGGCTTGAATTAAATGTTTAATTTACTGTGTTTTCCAAATGTTTATTTGGCAGCAATGTGTTTTTGGCCATGCTTTTAGAATAAGTTGGAAATCCAGCAAGAACTGAGGCCTAAATGAAATGAGCTAATTTTATGTTTTAGCTAAGCAGATAGTGCTGCTACGTGGCCTTATATTCAGTGAAGTTCAGATGCAGCACGGCATTGTAGGTCCTGGGGTAGAAATTCCCATTCTTACAAAATTAACTTATGGATACATTTTCTTTGCACACATTTGCTTGTTGCATTCATTTGAGTTTTTAAGAATGCAATTAAATTCTACACTAATGTTGTGATCAGATTTGTATACATATATTCTAAGTAAGATTGTGTGCACTACTAGATTAGTTGGTAGAATTTGTTGGAATATGCCTCTTACAATTACAATTTGGTATTTAGCAGACGCTGTTAGTCAATGTGACTTACAAATGCTACAGTCACTTTTGAGCCACAGTCAAGAAAACAAATGTTTAACAGATCATTTGTCCATTCATTTTTGGCTATGTTTTGTTGGCTTGAATCAGCTATTTGGAGCTTGGCTCAAACCCATGCACAATGTTATATGTTCAATCCTCCATAATATAAAAATTTATCACCATCTGAAGGTCGTTTTATGACATCAAATCAAACAAATTTCAACTTTCCATCAAACAATTTCATTCCAGTTTTGTGAATAACAGAGGTAGTCTTGCTTTAAACTAACTGATGTAATTCCAAAGCCGGTAAGAAGATAATTCAATCCTTCCTCTGTAGTTTGACCTTAATGTGCAATAAGAATTTGAAGGTATTGTTGCGGAGGTTTTGAAGATGGTGGTAGAGGTGTCATTGTTTCTTACGCAACATTGCCTTCCATCTGAAATAAGTGAAAAATGTTATTCAAGTAATAACAAAAGCAAAACCACCATTACTTGTGTTATAATCAAAACCCAAGATTCCCTGTCTTTAAGCACCTGGAAACGGAAGTTAGCGTTTGTAGGATTGGTTTTCTGCAATCTAATTGGCAATTAGAAAGTTTTAGCCAGTGTTGTTATAAGTTAAATGGTTGAGTTGACACCCGTATAACACCAGCAGGTCACTGCTGTGCTTTGTACTGACAGGGGCTCTCTCTGTTGTCCCCAGTTGCCTCAGGTCCAGCAAGGACAGGTAGGCCCCATCTCTGCCAGCCTTCACCACCGACCACATGGCCAGGCCTCGCTTTCCCAGAGTCCCGTTCACCAGGCCTCCTCCGCCTCCAGCTCCCCCTCCTCCACAGCCCTCAGCGTGGGGCAGCTGGTCAACAGTGAGTAACCGTGGTAACTACTGCACCTCTGCCCTGAATTCAGTTGGTGTTCGACTTTCACACTCTTAAATGTGCGGCATGACCTCATGCCCGTTAACAAGCTTTTATGAGGAGGAAAGAAATAATAAGTTTCTACTGTGTGAAGTGGGTGAAAGTGTGACCGTGATAAAGCCATAGCTGTTAACATGAATATAAGTCACCCAGCCCCATGAAAACCACAATACTATAAATATTAAGATTATGAATAGATGGATTAGACGGATTGATGAATGGCTGTGAATAGCCAATGATGACTCATATGAAGAACATACACCCATTAGTAGTTCCTCCTCAGCTGTCTGCCATAGATTCTCTCAATGACAGAGCATGTGAATGTACCCACTCGGTCATACATAGTAGATAGTAAAATGCGTGAAGAGTAAGGAGAGATGAGACGATTGCCTATTGATTCAACCTTAAAAAAACACACAAGACCTTCCTGCATTATAGTGCGGCAACACAGAAAAATTCACATTGTTGCTGTTGTTGTTCTTTTATTTTTGTTTGTTTGTTTTGTGACTTTGCTTTGAGTGTGATATCATTCCAGAGTTTTTGGTTGTTCTTTAAACCAGTACATTCTTTTATCTGCTTCTTATTCTGTTATACTTCACTGGCAAACCTCAGCTTGTGTCTTTAAATGACAGGATGTAGTCTTTACTCTATTCTATATGTGACAAATAAATTATGAAAGACATTTTTTTTTTATTCTGAGGAGAAATAATTTAACATTTTCAGATTGATTTATTTGTCCTTCAGATTGTTGTTTGTACGGAAGGATCATAAGTAAGGCCCAGAGAAGTTGTTATTGCACCTGTATTTCAGTCTATTAAAATATTTGTACTGTGTACTGTATATATTGTGTACTGTAAAGATGGTACAAGAAGTGCAAAATAAAAATCTGTTTGCATTAAATGTACAAGTCGAATATTATTGATGCAAATGCAAATTACTGCCAAATAAATGGCATAAAAATTTAATGTATAGTCATGATTTCTTCGAACATTATAACATCGCTATTATAAGTAACATGTGACCAGGCTTATGGGAATTGGGTTAGGCCGGACAGGAACACTAACGCATTGGAGTCATATGTATTTTGAACTAAGAAGCTTTATTACTTACATGGCTTTGACACACGGAAGTGAACATTCAATGGTCATTGTTTATGGTCTCTTGACCCTATATGAGTTTGCCCTGGCACGGTCTGGATTTGATTCCAGAACTTTGGACGCATACCAAATCCTAGCAGGATCAGCCGCCCAGATTTCACAATCCACAAAGTTCTCATTTTAATATAGTATGCAAACTAAAAAATAATGGCGGGATTTTTGTTTAAGGCGAGTGCGTGTAATCAGAGCTGCTGTTCCACTGGAGAGAAAGGAAAGAGAGGGGAGGTTTGTCACGGTGCTCGTGGATAGCTGCGTTCTTTGCGCTTGGTGCATTTGTCAAGCAGGCCTTTGTAATGCAATGTAAAGAGTGCACCATCAGCACGGTATTAAATGTAATAATGGGGGTGACTGAGAGCGTCTGTCTTCCCTAGATCCCCTGTCTCCCCCCGGAGAGGTGGAAGGGGTCAACCTGGAGGAGATCCGCGAATTCGCCAAGGCGTTCAAGATCCGCCGCCTGTCGCTGGGGCTGACGCAGACTCAGGTCGGCCAGGCGCTCAGCGCGGCCGAGGGCCCCGCCTACAGCCAGTCTGCCATCTGCAGGTAAAGACGTGCTACTGCAGCCTGTACCGTCGCCTCGCATCCATAACCCCCCCCCCCCCCAGTCAGGGGGAGTCTGCGAACCTTTTGGATGGCTTTTACCTTTCTGTCTTGGAGTGCAGGGGGAGGGGGGGGTATTTCACAAAGCAGGATTACTGAGTTAGCTGGATAACTGCACTAAGTAAAATCTGGAACAGCTCTTTTTACTTCAGTCCATGTTCCAGATTTGGGAGGGTTTCAGGGTTTATCCAGCTAACTCCGTTTCCTGCTTTGTGAAATATCCTGGTTGGTTTTGTGTTTTTTTTTTCTGTTATTATTGTTGCTGTTCTTTTTTTTATTTGTTTGTTTTTGACTACGTTGTTTTTAGTGTGATATCAATGCTGATTTCTGTTTTCTTGAACCCAGTACATCCCTTTATGTGCTTCTTATTCTGTTATACCTGACTGTAGCAAACTGCATTGTCCTCTTAGCTTGTGTTTTTAAATGACAGAATCTAATCTTTACTGTATTATACAGTATATGTGACATATAGATACAGCACTTCTGAAGTGAATATGTTTTCCATAAACAAACATTAGTGCCATTTTCAGTGCCGTGAATAATAAAGTCACGTGAAACAGGTATTACTATAAGACCTCTGATTGATGCAGCAAACACATTTATTATCTGTTTCTGTTATCCATACTGTTTATGAGAGATAAATACGATTTAATTATTGTGCAATGACTTGGTTAATATGACCACATCTGTATCGCCATGTACAGCTAGGGTAATGTGCATTACACTGAGTACAATATATAGCATTTATGCACTTATGTAATTTAATAATTATTAAGACCTCTTACCTTCCTTCTTCCGGTTCACTAAGTGCAGACAGGGATAGTCATAAAAGAGTAATATTGCATTTTATAATATAATGTCCTAAACATTGATGGGAGCTATCGGCCGTAACATATGCAATTACATATTCTGGCTCAGGATGTGGATATTCAATTTTTATTTTTTTCAAGTAATGTGCTTACAATGCAATATTTACAATACAGAAATATGTTGCAGATATGATAGACTAAAACATGACCATGACACGGTCATAACACAGCAGGCATGACAATGTATTACATGATTACTCAACGATACTAAAAGAGTGCTTGAATAATTTACCTTAACTCTTTAGTATGCATTTACTTTAACAGCATATGCGTCTAATCGTTTATTTCTCTCTG
This sequence comes from Synaphobranchus kaupii, assembly GCA_029718625.1. Lineage (NCBI taxonomy): Eukaryota > Metazoa > Chordata > Actinopteri > Anguilliformes > Synaphobranchidae > Synaphobranchus > Synaphobranchus kaupii. The sequence continues at coordinate 14,662,126 of CM056394.1, forward strand.
AATAAACTTCAATATCAGTATAATTTACCTTAACACTTCTAAATTTATGACAACATTAGCATATTGAGAATTATGTCATATTAAAAAAACAAATTACAATTGACTGACAATTTGTTCAAGTAATGTCATATATTCACCCACTAAATTATTAATTTAGTGAATATTTATTTACAATTAATTAATGAATATCAGTCTCAACATACATGGTATAATACATCAAAAAAAAAAAAGATTTGACTGTTAACGTAAAGGTTCCTGTCCATTCTTGTAAATGTTGTGCTCAAAGCGGTTAGGTCTAGAGCTACATTATGCACACTGATAGAGGCATGGTTAATATACTGCCTTTAGGCCATCTCTGTTTAACAGGGCTTACAATTGAAGTAGCGAAGGGCTCAGGAGCCTGCTCTAATCTCGTGGCCCACAATGCATTCCTACCTGTAAGAACGCCAGCGATGTCACTGGAGGAAGCATGACCTCATCTGAGCCTTGTCCTTTTGTTTTGTCTAGCAAACATCTTTGCTGGAATAATAACCAAGCTGCTGTATTGTAACTCTCATTATAGTTTTGAGACAGCCACAGCTCCACGGCTGGCTCTCAAGCCCCTTCAAAGACTCCCACCCCAGCGTGGGGGGAGCTCCCCTAGTGGCAAAGGCCGTAAAATTCGACCGAATCAAACAGAAGGAGCCATGTTCACAGCGGCACTTCCTGCAGCGAGGCTCGCGTCGATAGCCACAGCCAAGGTTTCACCACTTACACGGCCGACACGGGTTCATCACACTTCAAAGGCCAGGCGCTACTGCCTCGCCCATGCATGTGTGCTATTCTCTATGAGATATGTGCTATGCTAACTCACGGACTAGTCAAACACTTAGAGAAAGGAGACTAACAATAGCAGAAACAGAAAGGGCCTGATTTATTAAGACCTTCAGCGTGTGCAAAACGTTTTAGCACACGCAAAACCAATAACATGACCAATGATTGGTCATGGTATTTGTTTTGTAGCAATCATTGGTAGTGCTATTAGTTTTGCGTGTGCTAAAAGTTTTTGCACCCGCTAAAGGTCTTAGTAAATCAGGCCCAGAATGTATATCCTTGTACATGATGCAGGTAAAATTTGTCTCAAAGCTCACATCTGGAAATATGCGCCTTTCAGCGTGACTTTAAAAATAAGGTTTTGTGCCCTTATTAACAAAAAGTTTCCTTAGGTGATGCTGCCATACACACAGGAGGAACTCTGATGTAAATAACACTGTACTCCATAAATCCACAAACATCTCATTCAAACCCAAGTTCCCTGGTGTTCAGGCATCCACTGTAACCATAGCAATGGCTTGTGGCCACTGTACATCCTGGTGGCAGAATTCTGAGAAGGCAAGCAGGACAGGGACCCAGAGTAAGGTCGTGGCCGAACATGAGCCCTTCACCCCTTTGAGGGAGCATATTTGAGTCAACTTCGTCACAAAAGCTTTTGAGTGGATGATTTTTTTCTCACAAATTTAAAATCCCCGGATGAAACCCTTATTTCCGGGGGTTTTGTTGAGGGGATTCAGGAGCACACTCATCCGACAATTTCAGGAAGTAAACCGGAAGTCAAAACTACAACTTGTAGTACAAGACATAGAGCGTATGTGCATACATGTATCTATGGTAAAAGAGCGGGATATATTACAGACTACTTCCTGACTAGTTTGGAAAGAGTTTTGCAGGCTTTCTTTCACACACTGCTTGCAAAGTGAGGGGAGAGGGCACATAGTAGACAGGGGTCTGAGTGGACAGGGGGCAGGGAACAGGGGTCATATTCGGTCACAGCCTAAGACTGTTTTTTTTCTCGATTTTTTTTCCCCCCAGACACACCATCCTGAGAGGCCACTTCCTCCTACCGCAGGAAGCCCAAGAGAGCGCTATAGCGAGCGGTCTGACTGCCAAACTGAACCCTGGCCTTTTATATCCTGCCAGGTTCGAGAAGTTGGACATCACGCCAAAGAGCGCCCAGAAGATAAAGCCCGTCCTGGAGCGATGGATGGCGGAGGCCGAGGCCCGCCACCGCTCCGGGATCCAGAACCTGTCCGACTTTATCGGCAACGAGCCCTCCAAAAAGCGCAAGAGGCGAACGTCTTTCACCCCGCAGGCGCTGGAGATTTTGAACGCCCACTTTGAGAGGAACACGCACCCCTCCGGGCAGGATATGACGGAGATCGCGGAGAAGCTGAGCTACGACCGCGAAGTGGTCCGCGTCTGGTTCTGCAACAAGAGGCAGTCCCTGAAAAACACGATAAAGCGCTTGAAACCGGCCGAGCTCGACTCGACCGTCCCAACGGAGTCTCTCGCGGACGCTCTCTTGGAACCGCTGGACAACCACCCTTAAAGACTGCATTCTTTTGTTTCTTAAATCGGGAAAAAAAAACTAAACGATATCTCGGATTTGTTCAAAGTCAAGCACTCAATGTCAAGCCTGAGAATCATTTATGGGATCACCACTGGATAGAATCTGATGATCCTTCATACCAGCAACAAGAGCTACGAACAGAAATGTGCACACGGTGTAAAATATATACCAAATATAATGGAAAATGGAAACCAAATATAAAATCATAAAAAATAGATAACTAAAAAGCTTCTGTCAAAGTGCAAAGATGTCCATATACTTGTTGATAATCTGTTTTAAAAGTAGTTCTTACATATCTGCTTTAAGGATATCTGGAGCCTGGGAATGAACATTTTTGGTCCCTCCCAAAATTGAAGAGAAATGTTGGAGGGGAAAAAAAAAACGAAAATAGTCTTCTGACCAAAGTGTGAGTTTGTGCATCTGATCCTTGGCAAGTACCCTTCTTTGTTTTTGTACAGTAAATATACTATGAATTTTTTTTACATTTATATTGATATTGTATAAACCTGTAAGGTTGTGGGAATGCTCCCACAGTTAGGGTTTGTCTCACTTGTACAACGTGTTTGTCCTGCTTATATGACTTGTTCTGCATTTTAATTTTTACGTGAGCGCGGTTCACTCCTCCGAAGAGCCCAAATTGAAATGCCCGTTATGAGCAGGTTCTTTAAAACAGGGCATTTAAGGTACTTTCTTCCTTTTTTAAACAAGATTTAGTCAACGTCAGAAATCGGATAATTCGTCAGTTTACGTCAGAGTGTGCGGTGTCTACAAGATGGCGGGGCTTTTTTTTCCTCAACCAAAACACAGCAAAATGACATATTGTATCTGCTTCTCTGTTTCTGTTGTTGTTGCTATGACTACTTTCAGTTGCCATGAAACACTGTTGAAAAAATTCTACATGTTTTTATTTTTATTTTTGATAAAATGGTCTATGTGTGAGAGGGAGGGTAGGGTAGTTAAAAAGAGCCTTGCCCAGTTAGCTGTAAAGAATTCTGCGAGGTTAATCTACAAGGATGTTTGTCCCTGTCCTGTAACATGGGCTGTTGTCATTCTGTTGTCTTTGCCTCTTAGCCAAAGAACCCATTCTTGGGTCCAAGGGCTTGTAAAGCTTTTTCCCAAAGCCAGAAATATTACAAATGTTTATTTAATTGTTTTAATGATGCACTCAACTGCTTTGTATTTGTCTATCTTGATATAGTATACAGATGAACCAGGTCACCATATAAGAAGGAAGTACGTGTAAACGTATTTCAGTGTTGTGTAACACATTTTTTTAAATTCCAGGTTGACCTGGATACGGTGATGATACGGTGACCTCCAGGGTCGCTCAGTTGGTAAAGGTTCACATCATGACAATACGGCCTAGATGTCACATTAGCCATGCTATATTAGCTCTTCCCACAATGCACCAAATGCCCATAAGCTTACCAGTTGTCATCAGTGAGAGACACACTTCCCCTACAATCAGAATTAGATCTCCTTTAGCAGAGCTGTAGTGTGGAAAATGACTTGTGGAAATGTGCATGGCTGCATTTGGATCTGAATTTAATGCTTCCTTCCTGTCGTTCCCTTCCCTTACTTAAAGGGGGAATCCCCAAAATGCCAGGATGAAATATGGCAGAACACAACCAAGTGGGATACGGTTCCAATTTAAGAAAGGGAAAGGAGTAATTATAATCCCTCACTCCCTTGTTTATCCTCCCTTCCACCAAGGGTATAGAAATGCAAGCTTCCTGCAAGAAGGGAATCCCACAATGCAGTGCTCCACACGGAAAAAGTGGGCGGTCACGTTTCAGCTCTATAGGGTAGCACTTCATATATCGGTTGCGAGGGCCGTTCAGTTTTGTTTTGTTTTGTTCCTCGTCTACCCTCCCTTGCAGAGCACCTGTTAAGTTCGCTTGTTGCACGTCACAAATTAAGTAACAACAAAAACCAGCAGACTCTGCAGCTCTCTGGGACCTTGGTTGGCCACTTGTCTTCTACAGCATTGATGTAAGAGGACGATTATTTAAAAGATACATTTGATAAATGTGCAACATATTTGATTTGTGAAGGTCTTTATTTCTTTTAAATTGCAAACTTTTATGAAACAGCTTCAACCAAATGAACATCAGGCAGATGTCACATGCAGAAAGTTTTAGAGTGTCAATGAGAAAACTGTGAAACTTGAAAAGTCAAGCCAAAACTATGAATAATTTCAACCAGGTCTGATATGAGAGAATATGATATAAAGTCCATGTATTTATACCGTTTTGATATTGTATTTGGTAGTGATGGGAGATTGAGCCTTCATGGCCCCCCCTTGATGGGTGGAGCTACCGTTTCCTGGGAAACACTGACTCTGCAATCAATCGAGATTTTGCTCTCCACTGCAAAGGCTCAAATTGGTGAGTCATTGTTTTTGGGTCACGTGTTTTTCACAACTTTCTCTCTTGCGTTTCCAACCTCCACCGACACGGTGCCGATCAAGACAAGCGGTCGGTCTGCGGCCTGATCTGTCATCCAATTTGTTTCGATTCCAACAATTCAATTAATCAAGATTAGGAACAGCATGTTTTTTGCTGTTAATTGGCATTAGTCAAATTCCTTTAGTCCGACTGGCGGTTAGCTGAAAAGAACAATTGTTTCTGCCTCCAAATTGCCATTGTTGCGCATGCATTTGGAGGGTGTCAGGGATTTGTAACTACAATGGATGGTTGATTTCAATAATAGCAATAATAATAACATCGTCTCAGTTCCTGCCTCACCCACCTGTTAAGCTTTGGCAGTTGAATGTCTTGTCATGCGCTGACAATAAAACGTTCAAGATACGCTGATGTCATTGGTATCTTTATATAATTCATAATTCATGTAATTCATCTACACGTGTTGAATAATGATCATAAAGAGCAGAAAGAGTGAGTGGGTTAGCGGGGTAGTCAATCGATACATCCGCAAAGTTATCAATCACAACTGAACAACTTCCATTAAATGGTAGAAACATGATAAGACAGGTCAGCCAGGGAGGCCAATATTTCCAGGGAGGAGCCTTTGTGACATCAAACAGTACTTTCTCTAATCTTGTTTTTTCTCTTGCCTGGTTGAAGAATGGAATATGTTCTATTTTCACTTTATGAGGTGGTAAGAGAGGGGGACCCTGTGTTTTTCAATGGCGTTTGATCAATGGGGCTGTCGTATTAATAATTTGTTATTGCAATGTGAAGTAGGAAGGTAAGAGGTGTAAAAAAAATCCATTCATCTCCTAAACTCACAAGGACGACAATATAAATGTATTTCAGTTACAAGTTCCATGTTTGAAGAAGTGTTGTTGGGCTCAGTCAGAAACAAATCCAAAATATGCTGCTGGGGCATAGACAGTAGACCCAATACTGAATAAGAAACATTTAAATGCCAACCGTATGCTCCACAGTCTTCACCATATACACATGATTTTATTTAAGCTCACATACATACCAACAAGTGGAAAAACAAAGTTCTCAGGTGCCCAGAACAAAAAGGCTGACATTTCAGTCTCATTCAGGCCTTCACCAGTGCTGAGGAGGAGGGCTTAGTTTGTGTCTGTTGACTTTAGCTGGAAGATAATTACTAACCACCAAACCACGTTAGCAAGATACAAGATCTGCCATCCCAGAGATAAGCCAAAATGAACACTTTGTAACTTTTAAATTCAGAGTTCAGGTTAAAATGCAATAGTAGATTGAGTCCAGACCCAAATAGTTTTTGGTGACAGATCACAAATTTTAAAAAATTTTTTTAAAACTAAGACAAAATTGATTGTGTCAACACATGTCTGTATATGCATCATGCAAGATATTTTATAACCATCCCACTGAAACATGATTAAAATATGAAGTAAAGGCTGACTGATGTTTTTGACCTGCTATCACAATAATACATCTTCTTTCACATTGTTTCACAGCTTCTGATACAGTTCATTTTGGCACTGTAATACAGCTGCTTATTCATTGTTTCACTAAACAGCCTCTTGCTACCACTGAGAACTAACATGCTCTGCGGCCTTGTAACTGACCTTCCCACGAGATCCCACTGCTGACACCACTGCATTCTCACAACACCTAGCCAGAACTTAACCCTTGTGTGGTGTTCGGGTCTGTGGGACCCGTATTCAGTGTTTACTAAAAGAAAAATTATACAATTCATAATTTTTTCAACCTGAGACTCATTGGCCTTGGCTCACTTTCTGTGATAAACATGTAAAAGAACACAAAAATCACATTTTATCACAAAAAACAAATATCACTTTTATTGATAAATGTGATCTAGTAGAGGTAAATGGTCAATATTAACCATATATGCTGTCTATATTGCTTGTAATTGAGATAAAGTCAATATCTGTGAAGTATTTTTACGTAAATTGTTCTGGCTTTATTGTTTTAAAAACCAAATAATGTTGTGGGTCCACCAGACCCGTGAACACTGGGTGAGTAACAAAAACACGAACACCACACAAGGGTTAAACATCCTGTTCAGGCTGAGATGATATTCACGTGAAACACGATTAGTCAATGTAGGCACAAACTTGCAGACTTCAAAACATTGTTTTACACCTCCCAAAAGGAGACACAATTATCTCACTGTACACAAATAGTTAAGCTTTTATATTGATCCAGAGGGTGATGTCTCTCAAACGCCCAAGTGCTGAGCTTCACTAAAAAGAATGAAAGGTAGACAAAGACATCCTGCTTGGCATGTTGGTTAAATTGAATATTTTCTTTAAGCAGCAAACAATAACCATTACAGTGCTTGTGGTTTTGTTTACAGTGCTTTCCATATAATAAAAGTGTGGAATCTATCATAGTCAATATACTTCCCTCTGTGGAGCGAGCGAGTGAGCGAGCAGTTGGGTGGGTGAGCAGGCACAAAGTTTACAATAATATACACAATATACACAATACTGAAAACAACTTAAGTTGATCTGGTTCTCTTCTCTTAGCCCCTATTTTTTTCTGAGACTGCGTTTAGTCAAATAGTATTGTCTCAGTTGTTATTTTATCACATTGTGTTTCTGCACAGCTTTTGTGTGAATGGAAGCATGTTGATGTTTTAGAAATGTTCCTTACTCCGACATCTGCGTGTCCTGGTTGAAACTATACAGTGGACAAAGGTGATAATCTTAATGTTGTAACCAAAAACATAAATAATTGTAATGCCTTCACAAGCTTTTATCAATGTTGGACCAAAGGCCAGTGTGTAGGAGTGTGTTGGATGATGCTGACAATCTTGCAATATGAAACTGTTATTTAAAGAAAATTAAATAATCCACAATATCTTACCTCAGTACTGTTCTTTTAACCCGATTCAGTCTAACCCAAGTGTACTGTGTTCTTATCTTGGAGAAACAAATCTATGCTGGTATGTTTTCATGCATTTGTTGGCAGTAATAGACGTAATTAAAAATTAGGCTCTCAAATCAATTGTTGCTTGCTGTTTCCATCCCTGTTACATAGCATATGCAATTATTAGGCGGTTGGGGGGCAGGCAGGTTCTGCGGTTAGTCTATGATAGATACTGATTCTGCTTGTGTAAAAACCAATGCACTAGAAATCACACAAATCTTGGAGGTCACAGAGAGAGAAAAATACACGGGGTGACAGGAGGGAATAAGAATAGAATATAAAAAATCTGCATATGCAAGATTTTTCATAACCATCCTGCTGATTGAATGATTACAACAGGAAGTAATTGTAATATAAGGCTGAATTCAAATTGATTTATTAAACCCAGTAGAATTGGCACTTGATGTAGGGAAAAGCAGCACTGACTTAAGTTATTTATTCTCAGTTAAGGGCAGCGTGCATTACATGTTGATAGGGTGCATTGCATTTTGATTAAATCAGGGTCCTATGGGGAATGCCATAAGGTATCCCGTTCAAACGTTACCAAAAAATGTAAAACAATGTACAATGTATGGAGTCTTTACTAGGTTTTTAGAACATTTTAATTATGTTTTTATTAATTTAATTTACTGTTGCAAAATGGTCACCAGGGTTGTACAGAAATATGAAATGATGAACTGTTCTTAAACTTTCACTTGTATTATCATTTGTATTTTTTCATGTTTGTACAATTGTTGTATACAATGCTATCATATCTCTACTGGCATCATCCGTTTGGGGTACAGATGGCTTTGTGTCCAATCAAGTACAGGCACAATTTCAATGGACATTTCAATAATGTAGACTCATAGGCACATATTTAATTTAAAAAAAAAACCTGCTGCAGTCTGATTTAAATTTTACAGATGGTAAAATGTCTTATCTCCAATGCAATATCTGATTGGTCAGTAAACCTGCACTTTTGTTAGAACTTCAGATCTATTTGAACCATAACTATTAAACAACTGTTTGACATGAATGGCATGGCCTGTCTTTTTATTGGTTCACATTTATGTATTTCTATTGCTGAACGTGGCTTCTGACTCACTCACATTTTGGTACCAGCTTCATCTGTGGCTTAACATTACAGGGGAAGTATACCCGAACGTGTTTTATAAAAGATGAACAGAATATAATTCTGTGCAGGAAGTGATTTGTTAGGTAATGACATATCATAGACCCATTAATAACATTAATAACAACAAGACAATAGTAGCTATTATTTAACTATGCAACTGTTAGCGGTCCTCTAGAAAAGGGGTATCTGCTACTAAATTAAACCCTGGAGAAGCCGGGCCTAGCCCCCTCCATCACAAGGGCTGTCTCAGAATGTTACATAGAGCACTACGTCATCAAACTCTCTCATTGCGTAAGGACACTTACTGTGGATTTCAATTTTTCTCCTTGTGGAGCCATTTATTATTCATTTTACAAGTTTCTATAAAGAAAGGTTTCTGCTAAATTGAAGTTATGTAAAAAAAAAAAAAAAAAGTAAACATGTCTGATAGGCCAGCTCAGGAAGGGAGTATTATGTAACCACAATGGAATGCTTTCAGAACTGGCTGGAGTGCGGAAGTTGCTTTAGCGAGAACTAAACCAACTTGTCGAATAGAAACCCGCAATGAAGGAACGCATCAATGAAGGATTGCATCAGCGTGTTATTAGCCAGGCTACAGCATTCACCCAGCTGGGGAACCATTCTGCATAAAGCAGCAGTCCAGGCAGAAGACCAGCTGGAGGCCCGAGATTGTCTTTGACAGTTATCCAAATGATCGACTACAACAGCACATATAATTTTATACTTACAAAAAAATGGCAAGTAAAATTACATTTTTGATATACCAGACCTTTTCCGGTTCTAGTTTTGTGTGTCAAGAATTGTACACTTTAACAAAAAACGTTTTCCAGATAAATAGGACAAAACGGGGAATGAGAACTAGTGGAGTGCTGTGTGCTGTAGCTTTTTTATATTAGACGTTTCATGTAGCCACTCTTTCCATTTTAGCATGGCTCCAGTAAGATCTCCATCATGCTCATCTTCTCTGAAAATGACTTGAAGGGGACTCAGACAAGCTCAAATCCAGGCAAGCGTGGAAGTATCAGCAGTCTGGTTACAACAACTGCTGGGCCCACCTTGTCCTCGCTTCCTCTTCCTCTCCACTGAGCTGGAATGTTCTAGACTGGAACAATTTGTGATAAAGCAGTAGGTACAGCGAAGGTGACCAAGGTCCTTTCTTTCTTTCTTGTGTATGTACATATGCATGCATGTGTGTATGTGGCCTACACCCTTTCATATAATGGTGTACACACACACGTGTGTGTGTGTGTGTGTGTGTGTGTGTGTGTGTGTGTGTGTGTGTGTGCGCGTGTGTGTGTGCGCGTGCGCGTGTACACACATGGGTGTGTATGTCTGTGTGCATTGTTCTGCCGGTTGAAGATTTTATTCTTCTTTCACATTTAAAGAGGTGAGAAAAGAAGAGAGCGAGACAGTACAGAGGAAGAGAGTTCCTTCGATAAGTTGCCAAGTGCACTCCTGGGGAAATTGCGCCCCTCTCTGTCAGGTTAAATTAGGCTGTACAGGCTCAGAGAGTGCAGGAGAATCAATACTTGATGGAAGATTGCTCCCTGAAAAATCTCTTTTGGTTCCTGGATGTGCTCTCTACCAAGGGCTCCTGTAAATGCCATTACAGACATTAGTAGAGAGTAAATATTTCAAGTGATCTGCCCAGTTTAATGCTTCTGCTCGTTGTGTGGAGACAGGAGGCATGGCTGTGGCATACTAGGCCCTGAGTCAATTTTTCGAGATTTTTTTGCGAGTTTAAAGTTTTTTTCTGGGCTGAAAAGAACGATCACTTATATTTGTTTGTTATTAAGTTAAGTAAAAGCTCAAAATGTTGATTAAATCCAGGACAGGCTTGGACAAAACTGCAGAAATTGAAATATTGTGTGAAGGCAGATGAATAGGTATTTGTCTTCACATTCTGGGGTACATGCTCCTTTGCACACACTCAAAAAGATTGTTTAATTAAAAGCCTATTGTACCCATAGATATAGAACCATAGATGTGAAATTTTCATGCAATGTAATAGTAATTTGGAATTCTGAAATGGAACAATTTGGCAGCCATCTTACCTGGGTACAGCTATAATAGGAATCTAAGGCAAAGTGTCATGTAATTTCTAACCCACTGTGATGTCATAATCGGGTCTCAGAAGCCAGATAGCTGATGATTGGCTCATAGATATAAAACCATGGTTACTGGCCACCATCTTACCTGGGTATGGTCTCAAAAATGGTTCCACTAACTATGACATATGTCACATCTATGGTTCTATATCTTTGATTGTACCACTGTCAAACAAACGTCAAAGGGATAACCATTATATGTAGGGACAGATCACATTCTCTGTTTATCTTCTATAGTGTTATGTGGAAGGCCTTGGTTTGATTTAACCATGACAAAAACTCTTCCGTTGCCTTTCAGTCTCATTTATAGCCTATATTTCATTTGATACTTGGATTCTTATTTTATTTTCTGTTTTGGAGATTGATTGAATAAGGTTTACAGATAAAAGCATCAGATATGGTTAGAAGCTCAACAGATGGTGTCTGTTTATTAAGGTAATTGCCTGCTACCAAATCTATGGGCATAACTTTCACTGAGTTCCGACGATTATGACTGCTGTTGGTACATTTCATCTCATTGTGACACAAAAGGCAGGGTCCCATATTTACTATTTTACAAATAATTTAATGAACTGTTGTGCAGTTGCAGAAATGACTGTTTGTATACACTGCCTGGCCAAAAAAAAGTTGCGGTTGCACCCGTCATGCATAGTGCCCACTGCACAAGCCTCTGGAGGCAGTGTTATGATCTGGGGTTACTTCAATTGGTCAGGTCTAGGCTCAGCAATGTTATGCAGCAATAAAATGAAGTCAGCTGAGCACCTGAATGTACTGAATGACCAGGTTATCCCATCAATGGCCATATTCCAGGACGACAATGCCAAGATTCATCGGGCTCAAATTGTGAAAGAGTGGTTCAGGGAGCATGAGGAATCATTTTCACACATGAATTGGCCACCAGAGTCCTGACCTTAACCTCATTGAAAGTATTTGGGATGTGCTGGAGAAGACTTTACGGAGTGGTTCGACTCTCCCGTCATCAATACAAGATCTCGGCCAAAAATGAATGCAACTCTGGAAGGAAATAAATGTTGTGACGTTGCATAAGGTTGTCAAAACAATGCCACGATGAATGCGCACTGTAATCAAAGCTAAAGGCGGTCCAACTAAATATTAGTGTGTGACTTTTTTTTGGCCAGGCAGTGTATAATACTGTCGGATAGAACTGACTGTTTATTTCATTTGTCTGTGGTTAGGCACCGGTTGCTCTCCAATTTTAGAATGCGTTTGCAGGTATGTCATTTCGCAGGACACATGTCAAATTAAAGGCATCTGTTGGGAAGGAGGTTCTCTCATTATGGTTCTCTGTTCCAGTGCCTGTGATATCAGCAACAGTGGCTACTGTAACGCTTAATCCTAGCAAAGCCCACCTCTCTGACAAGTGGGATACCACTGAGCACGAAAAAAAACTGGTAAAACTAACACCCTTTCCAAAATAACCCTTTATCTTTTTCCGTCATCATGTACATAATTTTGTGATAAAATATAAATATAGGGCCAAAAAGACTGCAAATCAAACCGAACAGCTGTAGACACACACACACATGAACACGCACACACAGTCTGTTCTGCTTTTGCGTGCTGTTTCGTGTTCAAGCGTGCGGTGTAGATGAGCCGTAACAGTTGCCTTCACAGTCAAATAAATGCTGAGGTGCATACTCTGTATAATAAGGTCTGTAGTTATTTAGGACAAACACAGCTCATTTAGAGGAGCTCAGAATTTACCGGGATCAAGCTTTTCCTATTAGTTTATGGTTTGTCACAAATGAAGAGTGTTACTGCCATCTAGTGAGCTGCAACCTGATTTATTTTTTGCGCTCGTCAAAATGTCTGAACAGGTCAAAGAAAATGGTGAGTGGGATAAGCTTAATTTCGCATCTTGAACTTTTCAAAAGCACATTTGAAATCTGGCCATTTCTTTAAAAAGATACATCATGTGACTAATTGTCCTGAATTATATTTTGAGGGAGCAATATAAGATAATAGGTGGTTTAATAAATACAGTATAGCCATGCTTAAAACTGAAATAATTTTCTCTCTGGTCCACCGTATAATTTTCCCCATAATTTTATTGTAAATGTTCATTGTAAACATTTAATAATTATATATAATCTTCGCAAAAAAATTGTGGAAAATTATTTTTTAAATGCATTTCCTATTTCAAGAAAAATGCTCTTTTTTAAAATCAATTTATACACATGCATATCTAAGGCTATATGCTTTCTATCGCCTACAAATACACACTTTCTAAAACTGGAGTGTGTATTTTCAGATACCAATTTATTGATATAATTTATGTTAAAGACATTAGGCTATGTTAAGTTTCAACAAACAGACCCATACGATTCACGTGAATTAAACAGCTCGCATTGACAGGCCTACTTCACTGCTTGCTATACGTCAGTTTCAGTTTGAAATGTTCCGTTGAGGTGTCTCCATTATTCACTTTATGATAATATTATTTCAGGACCACGAAGTAAATTCATCAGTATTTGTTCTTGAATTTGAGTTATGATTAAATGCAAGTGTTCATTTGATTCGTCACAGACAGTTTATCGATGGTAGGGGCAACCCAGCACTGAAGTGAAAATTAGCTATTTAATCTGTCATGGAAAAGCACCAAAGCATGTCATCTTGTTAAGTAGGACAGTGTTTTGAGTGCACCAATTTGTGGTATTGGGTTATGTGGAAAGTAGGGGAGTAGGGGAGCTAAAACGGGGAAGGGACTTGCACGGTGAAAGCCTGGACGCCCTATATTTGATGGACCCTATGGAGTTTCCTCTCTATACAGGATGCTGAAAAATTGGTTCATGCATTTGTCACATCCCGGTTAGACGTAACGCACTGCTGTCTGGCCGCTCGAATACTGCACCCAATAATCTCCAGCTCATCCAAAACTCTGCAACTAGAATCCTGTCTCGAACCAGAAGGCCAGACTCATCCTTGCATCGCTGCATTGGCTCCCAATAAAATATTGGATTGAGTTTAAAGTCCTGACCTATAAGGCATTACATGGGTTATCCCCGATCTGTATTTGACTGATTTACTCAAGGCCCCTATTCCAGCCCGTGCACTACGCTCTAGTGATGCCTGTCTTTTGACTATTCCCAGCATTTCCAAAAAGTCGGCTCTTCCTCAATATAGCTCTCTCTTTATGGAACAGTCTTCCTGTTAAAAAGTGAATATAAAATGACTGGTCAGTTAGTTGTCGACGCATAGCTGACGCACTCTTACCCTTTGGGAAGTCGTATCCAATCAGTTTATTTCAATGCGGAAACATTTGGGAGTCGTGTTGCATAAGGGAGGCAGGGACTTGTCACACTGTCGGAAGTTTATGAATCGTCAACTGGAATGGAACAATAGTCCCCAAAAGAGGCAATTCGCTTGTTCTGCATTGAACACCTCCGGTATGCTTTCTGGTTAAATAAAGCGGTATTTGGTGTACGTTTAAGCTGTTTTAAAAGTTCAGGACTGTGTGGCCATTCTGTTATTTCTTCAGTGTAAATGGCCCTGACGAATATTGAAAGTGAAACCAAAGACACAGGAAACTTAGCCTACTAGTGACATATGGGATATGTTCTGATCTTGTGAAAACAAGTAGGCTACACCAGAACCAGTCTGAGGTAAATTTAATTACATTTAGTCTAATTTAGCATCAGTTTTCTGATTGTTCTGAAACACTAAACGTAATCCAGTGTTTCGTTTCAAAAGTAGAAAAACTGGGAGACTAGGCTACTTGGCGCCTGGCGATTGTAGGCTACCACTGAGCGTTGCACTGCGCGTTCCATGATTAATGTAGCCTAGCCTATGTTGTTTTACGAAAATAAAATGCAGTCTAGTTATTTTTATTACTCTATATGAACAGTTTGTTTTACAAAACAGTTTGTAAACATTCCTTTTGGTCGATCTGGATTTAAGTGAGTTTGGTTGCGCCCTTTGCGTAACGCACTAGAACCGTGGAGAACCGAAAGACAACTCGTATTGTTATTGTTTTGAGACGCAAACTCCCAACGTTTGTCGTTTAAATTATAAAAATGTGAACACTTTTAAGTCACAGGGAATATTTACATTGGGACCTCACTGGACATGATCGGCAGAGTATTGTAAAGTCTGAAGGGCGCAACACTGCACCATTCACGATGCGTTTAGTAAACTGAGGGGGAACAACTGAGATTCACTCGTTTTAGGCCTCCGAAACTGTATAGTAAAAGTTCCAGTGTTAATTCAACTCTAACAGAGTACATATGAGTCCAATATGGACCATACTCTGAGTTGATTTAACACTGAACATGTTACAGTGTATAAAGCTTTTTAATCGCGTGGGCGTGTTTTCATTAGGGACAACTGTTTTCATGTATACATGCGTACATAGGTCTACACACAGCGTAGACCGCAGTCCACGTTAAGAATTATGTCACTATGTCCGCCAATGGTTTCATCAAACCTTAGCTGGATCGAGTTTGCAAGCTAAAATGCATCACAGTCTTACATGCATCTACAGTATTTGCTGTAAAATCTCAGGAAACAAAGGGTTGGCTGTTGGCTTTCTATCTTTGTCATTTCAAAGCACTAGCTTCAAATAATTATTGACAAGCAGCCAGTTTCAAAGATAGCAGGTCCATTTTCAGCAGCATGCACTAATAGCAGTTGTGTATATTGTAACTTGCATTGCATTATACCTGAAAACAATGGTGTTGCTTAAAAACTACATTTATCTGCAAATGAACATTCTCCATGGCATGTCATGATCGTAACTTCATCAACTCCTCTTTCGCTCAGGCACAAGAGGATCTCCTGGAGATGACTCTGCTGTTCCTGCTCTGGATGCCATAGGGTTCAGCCTCCATGTTTACTGAACCAAGAAGGGCAGATCGAGAATGGGGAACTGTTTCGGTTCTGTACCTTTCCTTCACACAATGAAAGACCGAAATCGTATGGAGCCTGACTCTGAAAACAGAGCCGGTACCTCAAGTGAAGGAAGCAATGGTCCTAGGAGGAAAGGGCGTGGCTCTCCGAAGAGGCCGGCTGAGAGGGGTGAAGCTAAAAAAAGGTAAACACTCACAGCGATGCAGTTCCACATTATTTGACTTTAAAAGTGAACTGTCATTTTAGTAAAGTATGTGTTATTCCTTTCTGATTGTATTACATACGTTTTGTGATGCTGCTTACCATTATTTAGGAAAAAAACAAACGACAACAAAAAGCACTCAATGTAATTAAACTCCAAATCCCTCAGATCAGGAAACAATATGAGGATGTCTCTAAAGAGGGCTGGCAGTTTCTTGGTTAATTTGCTCATGAGCTGTCCCTACAGTGTAACTTAAATTCACTTCCATAACCCTCTGCTCCACTTTAATTTTTAACATAACATAGTATAGTGTGGGAATAGTAAACTTGGTTTAAATGAGGTCAAATTAAGAAATTATCCCCAATTTTAAGAAATATAATAAATGTCACAAAAAGTATACGTACATAAGTATACATATAACAGTTTGCCTAACTTAGTCTAGAAATACCTAAACTGTTAGGCACAATGATGGTTGTAGTTTCTTTGTCTCTTATTTTCTGGCTATTTATTTACAGCATGTAGGCTATGCCTGTTTTTTACAGTAGGCCTACTGTAGCCTATAGTTCATACAAATGCTAATACATTTTAGTGCATTTTGCTATGGGACACATTATGTTTTCGTAAATCATATTTACTAACAGTTATAAGAGTTATTTGAACAGTTATTAAACATCTTTAACAAGTCATTTGGTTGTCCAGTAAACTTGAAAAGTTTCCTGATGCATGTTACAAGCCTATTCGACTAGAGCGTGTACGTTATTTTTTTGTACTGTAACGTTACGGGCAGTTATTTCAGCTTTATTTTTAATCACATTAAAACCTTGATTAACATTGAAAGATACAAAACACTGAATTGCATAAAAATGGCAAATGCCGGAATTGACCGGCAGATAATTGCTGAGTGTGCTCTGTTTGTAGGAACGCGGATTTAGGCAGCGTTTGTTTTCCAGGGGAAGGTTTTACGTGCGAACCTAATCTTAACGCAAAGTTACATCAAAATCTTTGGTTCCATTAAATATGATTTAGCTAAGAAACAAGGAAGGACGTTCTTTATTGGGCACTTTTGATCTTAGATTTACATACACATTGTTTTCTTATGCACTGACATACTATGTCACCATTAGAAATGACCGGGAGGTAAATTTTTCCACAGATAAACCAGTCGCTTGCTAACTAACGTTAGCTTTCTAGGTGTGTCATGTTAGCGAGTTGAGGTGTTTAACCTAACGTTATAGGAAAACCTCCTTTTAGCTTTTTTTTTTTTACCGTTAGTTAGCCAGGTGTATGATTGGAATTGCAGTCGTTTTCACAAACAATTTAGCTAGCTAGCTTAACGTTATACTAATGTTGTGGAAGCGAGCGACCCACATGGATGAGGTGAGTTTAACTCTTTTATTACCAGAATTGGTGCTTCTGATTTGAAATGGCAAGTTTTTATAATGCACCTCACACGCTACTAAGTTAGTCTGTAACGTTATTGACATAGGCGCCAACACGCTAACGTTAGCTAACCAGCCAGCCAGTCGTCGGCCTTGTATTTTAAACCAACAACATTAACGTTACGTTACAACGTTAGGCAAAGTGACCCGATCACTCATCATAGCCGTTGGTGGGGTGGCTGTGTTCCTCGCTGTTTAACTTGGCTGTCTAGTTAAGATGTTTCCTTCCAACATCCATTTGTCAACAAACAGTGGCTATTGGGAGTAAAATGGTTCAGTAATTATGTGGTTAAACTTTAGAATCCATGTTTTGGTTCCATGTAGGACCAGGGAAATCTATAGCGACCAAAGTAGATCGTAAGCTTTAGGAACACTAAGTTAACGTTAAAAAATATAATCGTCTGTAAATGAGGCTGTCACACCCTCTGAAATATATCACCCTGGTAACAGGGAAGCAGTTCAGTGGCCAGCGGCAGTTCCGGGTTTTCACCGTCATTTTCCACATGGAGAGAGAGAGCGCGCTCACCCACACCGACACGAAAACAAATTAACGAACAGCTATCACCTTTCCCCCTCACGGGTTTCGGGCAAAAACAACAAACTGGAAAAAAAGAACTCCGCTACAGGTTTTAAGCTCTCCGGTCAGGTTAGTTTCACTTTTCATTTTGTGTGCTGTCAAACAAACTTGATAACTCTCGCAGTCTCTGCTCCCGGTCTCTCAGCCCCATATCGTAAGGAGAACACCTTTAACCACCTTGCTTAGTTTCACTTAACGTACACCAGAGGTGGAAATCCAGGGGATATAAAGTAAAGGTCCTCCCCAGTATTTTGCTCCAATCAACTGGATTTGCTAATTAACATAATTCTTCAGCGAGGAGGTAGAACTAATTAGTGAAATCAGCTGCCTGAGTCTATGGGTGGAAGAAACACATGGTAGGACTTTTACTTTATGTCCCCTGGATTTCCACCTCTGACGTACACAACCCAGGTGCGTGTGCTCTGTGCTCCGTGCACACTCCAACGGTAGGCATGACTGAGACTAATCCGACTGGATGTTACCTACGTTATTAACCTAATTGGCTATCTGGCTATTTAAAAGCATGGGATTTAAACATACAGGTATGCATGCATGCACAAGAGCTAGCTACAGTAACAGTGTAATGGCATTTCTTCGGACTTATTTTTTCTTCATAGAGTTCAATAGGAAAACGAGTCAGAAAACAACCCATCCAAATCTACTGCATATCTGGCAGCAGAGTGATGGTTTGAGGCTGGTTTGATACCTCTGACCCTCAACCATGCATTTCATACTGTTCCAGCGTAATTTACAACTTAATATAGTCACCCCCCCTATTCCCATAGAGATCCATTCAAATGCATACAGGTTAGTATTGCTTGTAAGAGTACCTGCAAATATTGTATCAAGAGAAAGGTGGGCTCTTCTGAGAACTTGGGAACTCGTATTACAGACTGACAGTAGCAGTGCTTGGCCTGCTGTCACAGCTCAATATCTAGTCCCACCTCTTTTTAATCTCTGGCCATCCCATTCAAAGCATTGGACCGGTTGTACATTACTGAATTGTTTTCAGGCCTAGAAAGCAGTGTTAAAAGTGTGAAATTAATACCGGCCACCAGCCAAATGCTGGTAAGATTTTGATTGTGGCTGGTAAGATTTTCTACTCTAGCAGCCGCTTTGGCAGGTAACCAGCCAGGACGTGTTATATTGTAAAAGGTAATGTGGCTGGTAAAATGTTTAAAATGGCTGGTGATTTTTAGAATCCACAAGCCACTCTGGCCAGTGAGTGAAAATGTAAATTTCATGGTCTGATAGAAAGCATAGCCTACAAGTAAATCAACTGAGGAATATGTTTTAAATAGGTTTTTAGCAACATCTATGAAGACATTTAATTCAGATTTTAATTAGAGCAGACATGTCTCTAATAACAGTTTTATCTCCCAGCGAGCTTGTTTTCACTGGGCGTTATCACAGTGGTTTCCTCCGAATATTGGCAGAACGGGCTTTGCTAGAATGTCTGGCTCACTTGGGCTGCATCAGAAAAGAGAGTTGCCTGGCAGGCATGTAGTGTACAGGCCAAGGAACAATGCATTACTGCAGGAAGTCAATACTTCATGAGTTACCTCATAGCACATGCCGAGGGATTGGGCAATGCATTCTGGCATGCTACCGAAAGAAGTCATCCATTTTCCATCACGTTTTATTTATAACCGTGTCAGCTTCACTGAAAGAGGTTCAAAGGCTAAGATGTCTGATCGGAAAATTCCAGAAGTTTGTGTGGTTACTGACGAGATTGAAATTCTGTTTATATGAACGCTGAATAAACTGATCACATTGAATGCGTGTTAACGTGCCTCAGATGTAATCGGAATAGATTTTCTCACTTGCATGAAATGACGCTTTTTCTGCTTGCGTCGGGTGCTTAGCACAACGCTTGTATTTCTCCTTTTCCTGATAATGAAGCAAAAGTTTCAGCCGCACATCGTACGAGCTTCATTCAATCATTCAAATACTCGTCAGAACAATTCGCTGGGTCGAGACTTTCAACCATCTTGGCGCTCAACAATCCTTAAATCGCTCGACGTTCTTAACAATGAAGTTGTTCCAGCAGCAGACCAGTTCTGATTGGCTGAGACAACTGTCATGTTTCTGGAACGTCTGGAAACATGTCACTTACCCCCAGGGGAGGAACAGACGCAGAATTAAAAAGCAGAGAAAGTAATCCAAGCGAGCGTTTACATGGCCAGTTGCTAATATTCTCCCAACTGAACTGAAGTTTATACCGCTTCTCTCAGTTTTAAATTGGAATGGAGTTGGACCAGTTTTTTCTGATTGAGGTGCTTACATGCGACAGTTGTATTCCGAATAGGCTATTACTCCAATTATTAATGGAATATCAGGCTACATGCAAACGCAGCTAGTGAGCGAGCGTGGTGGGGATGGATTATCTGTACATTGGCATGTTGCGGGCAGCCAGTGTCCCATCTGCCCGCTTTTTGTCGACTAAAAACTGGACCGCAAACCAAAAGATGGGCAAGTCACAGTCCTTCTGTGTCCCCAACAGCACCAGTCCGGGAGATACAGCAGAGGACCCGAGCGAGAGATCCGAGATGCCTCCAGCTGAGAAGAAAGCTAGGAAGCCGAACAAGAGGGGCAAGCGCGGGGGTAAGGCGGCCATGAACAGTGTCCCCACGACCAGCTCCGCCAGCCCGCCTAAAAAAGTCAAGAAAGAGGAATCTGCAGACTCCAAGAGGTAACCCCCAGGCACCCCTAGAGGGCGCCAAACGATCGTTAGCTGGTTCTAGTTTCCGCCCCAGCCAGAGCTGTGAATCAGAATATGGTAATAAGTCCATCTGGAAAGATTTTTCAGTTACGCGTTGTAATGTTGTTGAAGTGGAATCCGTGCTGTGATATGAAATGATATTTGTCACGATCCCCTCTTCGTGTTCACATATGTAGGTCAGTAATCAGTAGTTTTATGTGTAACATTTGCATTTATTTAGCCGGTACTTTCTCTCCTTCAAATCGATTAGCAAGGCTGTGAAGGAAAGGCAAGTTTTTTAGCAGGATTGTGTTTATTTATTAAATTATTAATTAATTTATTTTCTTTTTTGTCTTGAGTGAAAACAGACACACAATGTGCTCACAACATTCATTTTCAGTAGGCTATTTTGACTAATAAAGGTGTACGGAAACACTGTTTCTGGGTTTTTAGCCAAATTTTGACGTAAATTTTGCCCTTCTTGTCTGTCAGGATTCTATTGATGTTCGGGTAATAAGGTCAAAGATCAAGGTCACAGAGGTTCCTGATAGAAGTTTTTCTGAACAGTGTTCTTTTCACTGTTCCCCAGAACCCTGTTGATTCATACGTCCCATTATTGTGATCATTTATCGGACGGCACCAAGCTCGTTATGATTTCTCTCTTAATTCTTAAGCGATTCATGAAAGCCACTTACCTTGTTATCTGGTTGACAAGACTGGCTATAGAGATACATGGTGCATTTCACCTGCCTTACAGGCTGTTAAACTCCATTGTGTGAAATTCAGTTGGCACTGGCACAGGTATATTATCGTGATTCACTTGCAGCAGAGCAAGCTACAATCAGCGTATATAGCCAGCCACTTGCTTTCGCCCTCCATACGAGAAAATTTATGACAGACTGCCTGGTGGAGTCGAGAGAAATATCTGTTTCCAACCCACTATCCGTTTCATTCATTATACTTTCAGCTTGCTAACTAGAGCCAGCTCTCATTATTGTTGTGCTGTTAATGGGTCGAGAGAAAACAACATCAAAAGTGGATTTGCATGTCGGTACATATTCGCGACAATTGCACTGTGGTAACTAATTAAAATTAATATTTAGCCTATATCACGGATTATGTGAATGCTTGTTTCTACCCAAATTTTTTAACATTCAACTCGCAGTAATGAATCCACACTGTGGACTTGTAACGTTAAGGTAACATACGCTAGTCTATCAATAGCATACAGGAGACCTTCCTGATCTAGAGTAATACGTTAGCAAAATATCTTTATAAACATTAAGTCACAGTTTGGTTTTTTAATGCTGATTTTGATAGGGCATTTGTGTTAATCACTCCTGTTAGTATCTCAATTCATTAAATCTCTGGCAGATAGCTAGCACACAATCCTCTCTCTCTCTCTCTCTTTCTCTCTCACCCCTTGCAGGAAGGAACCCGCCAGGAGCCCGCCCCCCAGGAACGCCAGTCCGAAAAAGACACGGCCCGTAGGGAAGGGAGACGCAAAACGAGGAGGTGGGAGAGGCTCAGGCGAGGCAAAGCCGCAAGCGGGCACCTTGGACGTGGACGAACCCGTCAGGAGCCCGCCCTCCAGGAACGCCAGTCCAAAAGAGGCGCGGCCCGTAGCAGAGGGAGTCTCCCGGGTCGCGATGGGAGACGCAAAACGAGGAGGTGGGAGAGGCTCACACGAGGCAAAGCCACGAACGGGCACCTTGGACGTGGAGGAACCTGCCAGGAGCCCCCCCCCCAGGAACGCCAGTCCAAAAGAGGCGCGGCCCGTAGCGGAGGGAGTCCCCCGGGTCGCGATGGGAGACGCAAAACGAGGAGGTGGGAGAGGCTCAGGCGAGGCAAAGCCACGAACGGGCACCTTGGACGTGGAGGAACCCGCCAGGAGCCCCCCCCCCAGGAACGCCAGTCCAAAAGAGGCGCGGCCCGTAGCAGAGGGAGTCTCCCGGGTCGCGAAGGGAGACGCAAAACGAGGAGGTGGGAGAGGCTCACACGAGGCAAAGCCACGAACGGGCACCTTGGACGTGGAGGAACCCGCCAGGAGCCCGCCCCCCAGGAACGCCAGTCCAAAAGAGGCGCGGCCCGTAGCGGAGGGAGTCCCCCGGGTCGCGATGGGAGACGCAAAACGAGGAGGTGGGAGAGGCTCAGGCGAGGCAAAGCCACGAACGGGCACCTTGGACGTGGAGGAACCCGCCAGGAGCCCCCCCCCCAGGAACGCCAGTCCAAAAGAGGCGCGGCCCATAGCAGAGGGAGTCTCCCGGGTCGCGAAGGGAGACGCAAAACGAGGAGGTGGGAGAGGCTCACACGACGCAAAGCCGCGAGCGGGCACCTTGGACGTGGAGGAACCCGCCAGGAGCCCGCCCCCCAGGAACGGCAGTCCAAAAGAGGCGCGGCCCGTAGCGAAGGGAGACGCAAAACGAGGAGGTGGGAGATGCTCACGCGAGGCAATGCCACGAGCGGGCACCTTGGATGTGGAGGCCAACATGGAGGTGGAGTACATGGAGGTGACCAAAACTCGCCAGGAGCCCCCCGTACAGGGCGTTTCTCCACCCACGGAAGTGAAGGCGGAGACATTGCCTGGAAGGGGCGATGCCGTGGTGGTGGTGGAGGAGAAGAAGGAGAAGGAGGAGGAGGAGGATGATGATGATGATGGGTATGATGATGATGATACATGTTACATAAAAGTAACGTGTATGTTGCCACGTGACAAACCATTTCCCTTCAAATACTTAATTTTGTCCTGCATACAAATTAAAGGGCCTATAATCAAAATACTTTTTCTATAAAATAAGTTTTCTAGAGTATCAGAGATCTGTAAACCAAACTGCTGTAGATGTAATGCCAAATAGACAGACCTACAGTGTCATGTAATAATGATAGAGGCCCTACAGTGTCATGTAATAATGATAGAGGCCCTACAGTGTCATGTAATAATGATAGAGGCATGGTGTTACAGTCAAGCCGGAAAGTCTGCACACCCCTTTCACCTTCTCCACGTTTTATTATGTTACAGACATATTCTACAATAGATTGAGTTCATTTTTTTTCTCTAAATTCTACACAAAATAGCCCATAATGACAAAGTGAAAACAGAGTTTTAGACATTTGTGCTAATTTATTAAAAATCTAAATGTAAAATATCATATGTACACAAGTGTGTTGATATGACACCCAAAAGTGAGCTGAGGTGCATTTTGTTTCCACTGATACTGCTTGAGATGTTTCAAGAACTTAATTGGAGTCCACCTGTGATAAATTCAATTGATTGGACATGATTGGGGATTGCCAACACCTGCCTATATAAGGTCCCACAGTTGACAGTGCATGTCAGAGCAAACTCCAAGCCATGGGGTCAAAGAAATTATCTGCAGACCTCAGAAACAGGATTGTGTCAAGGCATAGATCTGGAGAAGGGTACGGAAAAATCTCTGCAGCTTTACAGGTCCCAAAGACCACAGTGGCCACCATCATTCGTAAATGGAAGAAGTTTGGAACCACCAAGAATCTTCCTAGACCTGGCCACCCGGCCAAACTGAGCAATCAGGGAAGACGGGCCTTGGCCAGGGAGGTGAGCAGGAACCCGAGGGTCACTCTGACAGAGCTCCAGCGTATCCTTGTGGAGATGGGAGAACCTTTCAGAAGATCAACCATCCAGGCAGCACTCCAACAATCAGGCCTTTATGGTAGAGTGGCCAGACGGAAGCCCCTCCTTAGTAAATGGCACATCACAGCCCGCTTGGAGTTTGCCAAAAGGCACCTAGAGGACTCTCAAACCATGAGAATCAAGATTCTCTGGTCTGATGAAACCAAAATTGAACTTTTTGGCCTGAATACCAAGCGTCACGTCTGGAGGAAACCAGGCACCGCTCATCACCTGGCTAATACCATCCCTACAGTGAAGCATGGCAGTGGCAGCATCATGATGTGGTGATGTTTTTCAGCAGCGGGAACGGGGCGACTAGTCCTGATAGAGGGAAAGATGAATGCAGCTAAGTACACCGAGATCCTTGAAGAAAACCTGCTCCAGAGCGCTCTGGACCTCAGACTGGGGCGAAGGTTTACCTTCCAACATGACAACGACCTGAAGCACACAGCCAAGAGAACAAAGGAGTGGCTTCGGAGAAAGTCTGTGCATGTCCTTGAGTGGCCCAGCCAGAGCCCAGACCTGAATCCAATTGAACATCTGTGGAAAGAGCTGAAAATGGCTGTGTACCGACGCTCCCCATCCAACCTGACTGAGCTTGCAAGGATATGCCAAGAGGAATGGGCAAAAATGTCCAGAAACAAGTGTGCCAAGCTCGTAGCTTCTTTCCCAAGACGCCTTGAAGCTGTAATCGCTGCCAAAGGTGCAGCAACCAAGTATTAGGCTAAGGGTGTGTACAGATATGTAACCGCTAAATAAGCAATTTTTGTCAGTAAAATAATATTGCATATTTTTTAAAAACCTGTTTTCACTTTGTCATTATTGGCTATTGTGTGTAGATGTTTGAGGCAAAAAATGAACTCAACCTATTGTAGTATAAGTCTGTAACGTAATAAAACGTGGAGAAGGTGAAAGGGTGTGCAGACTTTCCGGCTTGACTGTATATCTGTCCTTATTGTGCAAACTACACCACTCAGAAATGTATTGGTCGTCACCACATCGTAGAATCGACACATTCGGTGTACGTTAATCTAGAGCACACCCTTATACAGAGAACCTTTATCAAAGGGTGGTATTGGAGCACAAGCCTCTGCATTTGGTTTGATAAGATTTCAGACGTTAGAATATCTCTCTTGGCCCATATTGGATTGGCACCAACACTCAAACCCCCGCCCCCCCTTAAAACCTTTCTACTATCCATTTCTGACATGTAGTGAAAGTAATCATGTTTACTTATACGACACGCTTCCTGCAGTTTTTGGTGAGGGTAAAGTCAGTGAGATTATAGTGAGAGTTTAGTGAGAGCAAAGTCAGTGAGATTAAAGTGAGAGTTTAGTGAGAGCAAAGTCAGTGAGATTATAGTGAGAGTTTAGTGAGAGCAAAATCAGTGAGATTAAAGTGAGAGTTTAGTGAGAGCAAAATCAGTGAGATTATAGTGAGAGTTTAGTGAGAGCAAAATCAGTGAGATTATAGTGAGAGTTTAGTGAGAGTAAAGGCACTGAGATTATAGTGAGAGTTTAGTGAGAGTAAAGGCAGTGAGATTATAGTGAGAGTTTAGTGAGAGTAAAGGCAGTGAGATTATAGTGAGAGTTTAGTGAGAGCAAAATCAGTGAGATTATAGTGAGAGTTTAGTGAGAGCAAAGTCAGTGAGATTATAGTGAGAGTTTAGTGAGAGCAAAATCAGTGAGATTATAGTGAGAGTTTAGTGAGAGCAAAATCAGTGAGATTATAGTGAGAGTTTAGTGAGAGCAAAATCAGTGAGATTATAGTGAGAGTTTAGTGAGAGTAAAGGCAGTGAGATTATAGTGAGAGTTTAGTGAGAGTAAAGGCACTGAGATTATAGTGAGAGTTTAGTGAGAGTGAAGGCAGTGAGATTATAGTGAGAGTTTAGTGAGAGTAAAGGCACTGAGATTATAGTGAGAGTTCAGTGAGAGTAAAGGCACAGATTATAGTGAGAGGTTAGTGAGAGTAAAGGCAGTGAGATTATAGTGAGAGTTTAGTGAGAGTAAAGTCAGTGAGATTATAGTGAGAGTTTAGTGAGAGTAAAGGCACTGAGATTATAGTGAGAGTTTAGTGAGAGTAAAGGCACTGAGATTATAGTGAGAGTTTAGTGAGAGTAAAGTCAGTGAGATTATAGTGAGAGGTCAGTGAGATTATAGTGAGAATTTAGTGAGAGTAAAGGCACTGAGATTATAGTGAGAGTAAAGGCAGTGAGATTATAGTGAGAGTTTAGTGAGAGTAAAGGCAGTGAGATTATAGTGAGAGTTTAGTGAGAGTAAAGTCAGTGAGATTATAGTGAGAGTTTAGTGAGAGTAAAGGCAGTGAGATTATAGTGAGAGGTTAGTGAGAGTAAAGTCAGTGAGATTATAGTGAGAGTTTAGTGAGAGTAAAGGCAGTGAGATTATAGTGAGTACAGTGAGAGTAATGGCAGTGAGATTATAGTGAGAGTTTAGTGAGAGTAAAGGCAGTGAGATTATAGTGAGAGGTCTGTGAGAGTAAAGGCAGTGAGATTATAGTGAGAGTTTAGTGAGAGTAAAGGCAGTGATATTATAGTGATAGTACAGTGAGAGTAAAGGCAGTGAGATTATAGTGAGAATTTAGTGAGAGTAAAGGCACTGAGATTATAGTGAGAGTAAAGGCAGTGAGATTATAGTGAGATTATCGTGAGAGTTTAGTGAGAGTAAAGTCAGTGAGATTATAGTGAGAGTTTAGTGAGAGTAAAGGCAGTGAGATTATAGTGAGAGGTTAGTGAGAGTAAAGTCAGTGAGATTATAGTGAGAGTTTAGTGAGAGTAAAGGCAGTGAGATTATAGTGAGTACAGTTAGAGTAAAGGCAGTGAGATTATAGTGAGAGTTTAGTGAGAGTAAAGGCAGTGAGATTATAGTGAGAGGTCTGTGAGAGTAAAGGCAGTGAGATTATAGTGAGAGTTTAGTGAGAGTAAAGGCAGTGATATTATAGTGATAGTGCAGTGAGAGTAAAGGCAGTGAGATTATAGTGAGAGTTTAGTGAGAGTAAAGGCAGTGAGATTATAGTGAGAGGTCAGTGAGATTATAGTGAGAGGTCTGTGAGAGTAAAGGCAGTGAGATTATAGTGAGAGTTTAGTGAGAGTAAAGACACTGAGATTATAGTGAGAGTTTAGTGAGAGTAAAGGCACTGAGATTATAGTGAGAGTTTGGTGAGAGTAAAGGCAGTGAGATTATAGTGAGAGTTTGGTGAGAGTAAAGGCAGTGAGATTATAGTGAGAGGTTAGTGAGAGTAAAGGCAGTGAGATTATAGTGAGAGTTTAGTGAGAGTAAAGGCAGTGAGATTATAGTGAGTACAGTGAGAGTAAAGGCAGTGAGATTATAGTGAGAGGTCAGTGAGATTATAGTGAGAGGTCTGTGAGAGTAAAGGCAGTGAGATTATAGTGAGAGTTTAGTGAGAGTAAAGGCAGTGATATTATAGTGATAGTACAGTGAGAGTAAAGGCAGTGAGATTATAGTGAGAGTTTAGTGAGAGTAAAGGCAGTGAGATTATAGTGAGAGGTCAGTGAGATTATAGTGAGAGGTCTGTGAGAGTAAAGGCAGTGAGATTATAGTGAGAGTTTAGTGAGAGTAAAGACACTGAGATTATAGTGAGAGTTTAGTGAGAGTAAAGGCACTGAGATTATAGTGAGAGTTTAGTGAGAGTAAAGGCACTGAGATTATAGTGAGAGTTTGGTGAGAGTAAAGTCAGTGAGATTATAGTGAGAGTTTAGTGAGAGTAAAGTCAGTGAGATTATAGTGAGAGTTTGGTGAGAGTAAAGGCAGTGAGATTATAGTGAGAGGTTAGTGAGAGTAAAGTCAGTGAGATTATAGTGAGAGTTTAGTGAGAGCAAAGGCAGTGAGATTATAGTGAGAGTTTAGTGAGAGTAAAGACACTGAGATTATAGTGAGAGTTTAGTGAGAGTAAAGGCACTGAGATTATAGTGAGAGTTTGGTGAGAGTAAAGTCAGTGAGATTATAGTGAGAGTTTAGTGAGAGTAAAGGCACTGAGATTATAGTGAGAGTTTGGTGAGTAAAGTCAGTGAGATTATAGTGAGTGATTAGTGAGAGTAAAGTCAGTGAGATTATAATGAGAGTTTAGTGAGAGTAAAGGCAGTGAGAGTTTGGTGAGAGTAAAGGCAGTGAGATTATAGTGAGAGGTTAGTGAGAGTTAAGTCAGTGAGATTATAGTGAGAGTTTAGTGAGAGCAAAGGCAGTGAGATTATAGTGAGAGTTTAGTGAGAGCAAAGTCAGTGAGATTATAGTGAGAGTTTAGTGAGAGTAAAGTCAGTGAGATTATAGTGAGAGTTTAGTGAGAGTAAAGGCAGTGAGATTATAGTGAGAGTTTGGTGAGAGTAAAGTCAGTGAGATTATAGTGAGAGTTTAGTGAGAGTAAAGGCAGTGAGATTATAGTGAGAGTTTAGTGAGAGTAAAGGCAGTGAGATTATAGTGAGAGTTTAGTGAGAGTAAAGGCACTGAGATTATAGTGAGAGTTTAGTGAGAGTAAAGGCAGTGAGATTATAGTGAGAGTTTAGTGAGAGTAAAGGCACTGAGATTATAGTGAGAGTTTGGTGAGAGTAAAGGCAGTGAGATTATAGTGAGAGTAAAGTCAGTGAGATTATAGTGAGAGGTCAGTGAGATTATAGTGAGAGTTTAGTGAGAGTAAAGGCAGTGAGATTATAGTGAGAGTTTAGTGAGAGTAAAGGCAGTGAGATTATAGTGAGAAGTCAGTGAGACTATAGTGAGAGGTCAGTGAGATTATAGTGAGAGTAAAGTCAGTGAGATTATAGTGAGAAGTCAGTGAGACTATAGTGAGAGTAAAGGCAGTGAGACAGACCAGTTGCAAGCAGGACTTTTAATGGTATAAAATTCTCGGTCTGTGATGAGATGTACATCAGCCTTGGAGTCCTGTGGCCATTTCATTCAGGTTACGTCCGAGTCAGAGTGATTGTATTGAGAAAGCAGGTGCCTGTGTACTTGGCCCCAATTTCTCCCACTCTTTTCCAGTGAGGAAGACATATATCGAACAGAAGAGGAGATCACGCTGGACGAGAAGAAGAAGAAGATGAAGAAGAAGGGCCATGCTCATCAGCAGACCCTGCAGGACCGTGAGTGGTTGCGTTCGTTTCCCACAACCGCACTCCCCGAGCCCCTCTGAATTAGCCTCAGTGAAACGCCGCGCCCCTGTATTTGAACAGCCTACTACATACATCACTGTACTATCTCCGTTAGTGCCATTGGAGGTGGATAAAGGTAGTGCCCCCCTAAATGCTGATCCTGGATCAGTTTACTTATTTATTTGAACAAGGGGAGGTATTTCACAAAGCAGGATTACCGAGTTAGCTGGATAACTGCACTGAGTAAAAGACGGAACCCTCCAAAATCTAGAACATGGACTGAAGTAAATGGGGCTGTTCTTCGGTTTAACTCAGAGCAGTTATCCAGCTAACTCAGTAATCCTGCTTTGTGAAATACCCCGGGTGGGAGGCCGGGTTGTTTGTGCCTCGCCGAACGCGCGATAAACATTCTTCGTCCGTTTTGGCGCACAGTGGCAGGACCGAAGGACAACAGCAGCGTGGAGGCAGAGGTGAACCTGCTGTCCTACAGTCAGAAGGAGTGGAGGGGCAACACGGCCAAGAGCGCCCTCATCAGGCAGGTGAGTTGAAGGCCTTTTATTTCCCGCACAGTTACGCGGCCCGTGGTTGCGCCTTACGCTGCTTTCGTTGTGAACTCGGAAGCTCGTAGCTTGGAGTTACGAGCTCGGAGCGTTCCAGTGGTCACTTCGTAGCGTCCATGGGTGTAGGCAAGAAGCTGTCCACCAAAAGCTTCAGAGCTACTTTGTCACATAGAGGAAGAGCCAGTGTTAAATAGCCTACATATATTTTTTATATAATAGGCCTATTTTAAAAACGTATTTACATATTTTACTCATGCAAGCTGTTTATAACCTCCGCAGCTTGACTATATTTCCTATGCATAAACATTGAAACTGCCACTCAATTAAATTGTGTTTCAAAATCTTAAGCATTTCTCATTCAAATTCAGATTCATCCATTTTGAATGACGTCACGTTCCTCCTACTCAGCAACCCGGTGCTGTGAAATGATACCCGAGTTTCCGACTTGTAATTCCGTGTTAACAGGCCGTTCCAGTGTATTCTTTATGGTCGGAAGGTCGTAGTTACGAGTTTCCGAGCTATCTGGAACGCTGCATTAGCGCGATGCGGAAGCGGCATAAATAGCTTCCGTTAGCGCTTCCATTGGTCGTTAATGGCTTTTAAAGGGGCAGTTCACCCAAAAATTTAACTAAGCTATGTTTCTACAAACCCAGAGTGCTACCTATCCATCCCGATAGTTTTACTGGGATTTCACTAGTTTTATAGATATCCGCTGCAGCTCACCTTGATATCACCCTGACACAACGGTCCAATGTTTGTGCCGCTCAAACCGCCAAAAATGTACATTTGAAAAAAAAGAAAATCAATAAGTGGTGAGAGTGCATTTGATGGGGGATTGGCGTGTGGAAAGCTTGTTCAGGGGACTGATGCGTGTGATCGGTGACCTCACGGCGGGGCCTGTCTCTCAGTGGCTGTCCTCTCTGTCCCGCGCAGGGCTACGAGGAAGTGTCGCAGAGCTTCGTGGGGCTGCGCAGAGTGCGGGGTGACAATTACTGCGCCCTGAGGGCCACCCTGTTCCAGGTCTTCGCCCAGAGCGCCGAGCTTCCCTCCTGGCTCCGAGAGGACGACGTCACCCTGGTAAGTGTCCCTCTTCTCAGGCCGGCTGATGTGTGCGCATACTAAGGGCGGGGCCGTTCACTCCAGTCAGCGGGTACTCGCCCGCACATTTTTAATCGCTTAGAAAAAAACTGTAACTGAAAAATCATAAATAGTTTTTCATGTGAGAAATGTTACACCCAATGTTATGTCAGTAACCTAGCTAAAGTGAAATGTCATAAAAATTCATATTTTATCAATAGTTTGTTTAACTAGCATTGTAGTGGTAGCGTTAGTCATTAGCATGTTCGGTTATGAGTGAAAGCTGTCAAGGTTATAAGCTTTTGCTTCATAATATGTAATTATTTGGAGTGAAATGTTACATTAGCTTTACTTCTATGGTACTTGGGCATATGTACATATATTTGTATGTATAGATGAACACTAGCTTTTTTTTGTATTAGTTTCAGCCTACCACTCCTCTCCTTCCCGGAAGTATGTAAAACTGCCTGAACGTTTTCAGTATTTGCATGTACAGTATACAATGTACCTGACGTTGCAGTTTGCGTTGAGACAATAATTTATATGTAACCATTAATATGTAATTAAGATGTCACCAACATTAGATTAAAACACAAAGGACCGTTTCCGGGGCACAGAGGGGAGGAGGTGGTCGTGGACGAAAAGGATGGAGCTTTTTTTTTTAGTATTGGGACGCAGCCTAGGTGCGGCACAGGAGACCGGAGGGGATTGTGGGTATATGAGGGGGTTGTGTTGCTGTGTTGCTCCAGTGGCCAGAGCAGCTGTTGGCAGAGAAGGGGCAGATTGGAGGAGCAGAGTGGCGGTTTCCCACGGAGAACCAGGAGAAGCATGCACCAGAGGGCGCCATAGAGCAGCTGAAAAACTACATGGGGCGCCTCAGGACGAGGGTAACCTCCCCCGCCCTTCGCACACAGGCATCTCACTGTGGGACCCCTCTCTCGCACTGGCACCGGTCCAAATGAGCGCTAATATCTTGAAGTAGTGCAATATGTTGAAAATATATTTTCCTGAGGAAAGCTGGATCAAATTTAATGCTGTAAGATGTAACTACCCGATTTAGGTGGAGAATGAATGTTCCTCAAAGCATTCAACCAAATGTACAAGTTCCCTTTTCTAACCGCATCAAGTATGCGTTTGAGTCGCTGTTACAGTATTCATGAGTTTGTTTGTGTCATGTTTGTGGTTTTGGAACTATTGAGGCAGAAGGGTTTTGCTTTTACAATAAATAAGGCCCTGGATTCAATTAAGATTTAGTGTTGACTTTGTCTTATGGCAATAAAGGCAAGCATTTTGTTCAAAAACACAATTTGTGAAGTGTAGCGATCACTAAAATTAACTGGCCGGACTGTGTGAAAGGGAAAACGCTGAGTCTGGGCCACATTATCTGAAATGACCTTCATAGTGGTTTGTACTTGAAAGTAATGGTGCATGAAACTGCAAATGGTGTGTGGCAGGGGTGGAGAATCTTATCTGAAAAAAAGGGCCGGTGTGGGCGCAGGTTTTTGTTTTAGCCCAGCACTATGACGCACGATTCTACTTATCAAACGTCTCAATTGAAGACCATGATTAGTTAATTAGTTGAATCAGGTGTCTTAGTGCTGGGCTAAAACAAAAACCTGCACCGCCCCCTTTCGGATAGGATTCCCCACCCCTATGTATGGTGTGTGTGTGTTTGTGTGTATGTGAGTGTGTGAGTGTGTGAGTGAGTCAGTGAGTGAGTCAGTGAGTGAGTCAGTGAGTGAGTGAGTGAGTCAGTGAGTGAGTCAGTGAGTCCTAACGGGAGCCCTCCCACACCCGCGTCTTCCCGTGCAGTGGGAAGAGGTGGCCCAGGCCAGCGGCGCCCAGGAGAGGCAGAACGTGTGCGAGTCGGTCTTCCGGGCCGAGGACGAGGAGTACGGGCTCCTGGAGGTGCTGAAGTTCCTGATGCTGCGCACGGCCACGGAGCTCTACGAGCGCATGCAGCGCGGCGACGACGTGCCCGTCTTCTGCTGGCTCCTCTTCGCCCGCGACACCTCCTCTAGCCCGCGCGCGTTCCTAAGCAACCACCTCAGCCACGTCGGCTTCAGCGGCGGCCTGGAGCAGGTGAGCGCTTCGGCCAGCAATCCCGGGCAGTGGCCTTCCATACTATTGCGTATGCTTGTTGAGTACACTGGATGAGAAAGTTAAGTAGGCGAAAGTGTAGCGTACTTATTATCCCCGGATTATATACTTATTTCTGGGTTTTCACTGATGTATGTCTGTATGGAGGATATTTTTTGCGTGCTGCATGTCACTAAACAGTATGCAGTCAGCAGTATACAGTATGCTAGTTCACAGGACGCAGTAGATAGGGCTCTGATTTGGACACATCCCCAGCCTCAAACCACAATTGGTCCTCCACTCCTGCAGGTGGAGATGTTCCTCCTGGGCTATGCCCTACAGCAGACCATCAAAGTGTACCGGCTCTACAAGGCCGGCACAGAGGAGTTTGTCACCAACTATCCTGATGACCACAAGGAGTGGCCCTGTGTGTGCCTTGTGACGGAGGATGACCGCCACTACAATGTTCCTGTATCTGAGGCCGAGAGACTCCAAGTCCCAGAATCCCCCACTCTGGACTGAGATCCACAGGAGAATTCCTCACGAATAGCACAGGCGGAAATTCCCACCCAGCGACAAGATAGGCTGATGAATCCAGCCAGTAGATTTATGGGTAATACCAGAATGTTTGAACGTATTGTGGTTCTAACAACAGTGGATCGCAGCAAGGAGCCGCCAACGCCCTTATGTAGCTCACGGAAGGGTGGGCTCATTGCACAGGGTAGGAATTGTTTATTATTTTTACTTTTTCTTTTCTTTTTTGTCTCATTATGTGGAATGTGGACTGGAATCCCTATGAGTGAATGGCAGACACAATTTGAGTTTATCACTTCACTTGTTTTCTTTGATTTCCTTCTATTTAAAACTGTATTTTGAGGGCTAGTGGGTTTTATTCAGTATTGTGGTGCTCGTCTTCCCTGGTTACATTTGTCATTTAAATCAAAGCTTTGTTGATTGAGATTGTATTGGTATGAATTCTTTTGAAGAAACATTTGCTCGAAAACATAAACAAAATAAACAACAGAGCAAAGCAGACGAGCTTCAACCGACAGAGCACTCAGAAGGGAACATCCAAGGTGTCCTTGTCCCTCATGGCAACCGCACCCTGCATTAGTGGAGAGTCGCCCGGGGGGGGAGTCGGTTGCCAGATTGAGCAGCTCCCTCTGGATTATTAGGCTCCGGCTGCGCAAACCAGCCGCTCCTCCTGCACAATGTGTTCGCAGCTATGCAGGTGGGCTGAGGAGGGAAGAGAAGCAGCGGGACACCATCGCAAATCTGCGCTCTTCCAGATCGACGGGTGACGTCCCATCTTACGAATATAATTGGGAATTCCAAAGAGAAAGGGAAAAGTATATTTTTTTGGTTGATTTTTGGAAGACATTCTGAAAAGATACTGCCATGAAAAGTTTGAGAGGTGGTTAAAAGTGCACCTGTGCCACCTTATAAAGCACTTACCTTTAAAGAGGCACTTGCTTGCCCTCCCTCTTTCCTTACCTTTCTTTCTTTAAACACAATGTAAATGTTTCGCCCAATTGTAATAAATAATCCCGAATTCCACAGCGGTGGGTCATAAAAATGCCCTGTGTGTGATCCCCAAGCTGCTGCTGTAGGGTACCCAGTATTTCTGTCGGGATAGGTTGTTGTACACACTTCATATCATTCATTGTGTAACAGTGAGTATAATTTAAAAGGAAGAAGTAGGACCTTGAGCAACAGTAAAATCCAATCAAGTCGGTTGAAGTTTATGTACTTCCTAAAAAAAAATATATATATATTTTCTTTTTCTTTTTTTCTGCCGGATGAACTTTTTTGCCAGATGATTCTTTCTTGGAAACACGGCGGATGTGACAAGGTGCAGACAAATGAGATGTTAGGATAATGTCAGGCTCACTGATTTACCAATGAATGTACCTTTGAGGTTAAAGGTTGTATCAGCGATTTTGGGTGACGTCACTTCTGAAGCGAAATCCCAAACAAACAGAGCCAGCTCCAGCTCAGAGCCAATTATGTTATGTTTTAAAAAATAGTGTTCAAGCATCCAGAATTATAACCACGTTAATAACGTTTGTAAGAAACCAAACCGTTTGTAAATCCGTCAAGATTTCAGCGAGATAAGAGTATTAGCGTATTAGTATCACCCACCCCTTGTCGGTGATTGGTTGGAATACTGTTTATTTTGGTTTTGAGTGGTTGGTAGTACCATTTGTTTTTGTGTACGATCTCGGAGCATAGGCTGCCTACAGAGACGCGGTTTTTTGACGGCCTGCTTATGGGGCGGGCAGCTAGCGGATCGTGAGGAAAAATCAGATGAATGTGATCATTTATGTTTCGACCCAAAATCGCTGATACAACCTTTAATGAAAGTAGACAACCTGTTAACCTGATGGCCTTGCTTGTGTTGTCCTTTTTTTTTTGTTTTGTTTGCACTTCGCAGTGCCTTGCAATCAGGTGATGGAGGAATTAAATTGATGGAATGTAAACCTGGGAAAGAACACAATTATTAAAAAGAACAATGATAATAAAAATGCCAGTCATATTTGAACCATTGAATCACCCTTTAATCACTGAAGAATACTTAAACTCTGTCCCTTTGTTTTTCATAGACAGGAATACCAGAAGTCACGTTTTTTTCCCCCCCGACCAGGGCTTAGTGGCCGTGTTCAGCAGTCGTTTCACAATACAAAATTTCCCTTGGCGAGACTCGGCTGTTCACCACAACCCGTAAAAATGACAGAATCTCGGGACACCTTCCAATACTTGTGCATGTTAAACTGGTACATCGGCTTGGCTGCAGAGGAGGTGTTAGCAACGGATGGACACGACCACGGAGGTACGTCCTGAGATCAAAAAATGAGAAATGCCCAGATCGAATGAAAGGAACTCGCAGCGACGGTTAAAAATAGTAAGCGGCCGGTTGGGCTCCCCTTCCCTGCCATGTAGTTAATACAGTATGTCACCCATACAAAATAAACTGGTACCGATATTTGTACACCTACAAACACAATGCGATAAAAAAATAAGTCCTTTAAATGGCACTAAAAAGCACCAACCGGCACTCGCACGTCATGAAAACACTGTTATCTCTATCCCATATAGTCAACTTAAATAGAAATCTGTAGATATAGCTATTTCTTTTCTCTTAACTGTCCTGCCAACGATATAAAAGCAAAAGCATTTCGTTCGGAACCAAGAATAAAAAAAGCATAGCTGGTCAACGCGAGATCTACGGCACATCCATATAGAGCCTGGTGTCGTTCTCGTACTGTTGTCCTTGGTACATTCAAAATAAAAAGTCAGCATTTTCAAAGCAATGGAAAAAAAAGTTTCTGTAAATTTCCTTTTTTTTTCTTTTTTTAAATGTTCATGAATGGAAAGGACGGTAGCAGGGAAAAAAAGTTCAGCAGACAGGAAAAAGTAGTCGATGCGCGACGTTGCTTTGGTACGAATCAGCATCTTAACTGTCCTGTATCGGCAGCAACCAGATGAAAGCTGGAAGACTGTGCGTGTGTATATGTACGTTTGTACTGTAAAAGTCGTGTCCTCACCAGGTAGCTAAAACCTGCATGTGTGTGAGTGTCTGCATGTGTATGTGAGTGTGTATGTATGTGTGTGTACTCTAAAACTCATGTGTTCTCACCAGGTAGCAAAAACTTGCATTTGTGTGAGTGTGTATGTATGTGTGTGTGTACTCTAAAACTCATGTGTCCTCACCAGGTAGCAAAAACCTGCATGTGTGTGAGTCTCTGCATGTGTATGTGAGTGTGTATGTGTGTGTGTGTGTGTGTGTGTGTGTGTGTGTGTGTGTGTGTGTGTGTGTGTGTGTGTGTGTGTGTGTGTGTGTGTGTGTGTGTGTGTGTGTGTGTGTGTGTGTGTGTGTGTGTGTGTGTGTGTGTGTGTGTGTACTCTAAAACTCATGTGTACTCACCAGGTAGCAAAAACCTGCATGTGTGTGAGTCTCTGCATATGTACGTGTGTGTGTGTACTCTAAAACTCATGTGTCCTCACTAGGTCGTAAAAACCTGTGTGTGTGTGTGTGTGTGTCTGTGTGAGCATGTGTGCACGAATGTGTGTGTGTAATATAATATATATATATATATGTGTATATTCCTATCATTAAAGAGGGTTTTTTGCAGCACATGACTGCCACGTGTCCACTGCATGCTCATGCAGGTCTCCTCTTGATCTTCTGATGGGTGTTTTATTTATTTATTTTTTTCGGAAAGATGAATTGGCGCCACAGCTAACATCACAGGTCAGGGGTGGGGGTGGGTGGAAGGGTTGGGGGAGCGTCGACAGGCAGCCACAAAGGATTCAAAACGTCCCAGTAAGCAAAGGAGCGTGCTGCCCTCTTATTTCTCTCTGTCTCTCTCTCTCTCTCTCTTTCTCTCTTCCTCATCCTGTCCCGAAACCCTCTTTCATTCATCCTCTTCCTCCCTCAGCTCGACGATGTCGTCCAGCTGGCTCCCGGACCTCACTTCGTTCATGGGGGCGGAGTCCTCGTGCTCCGCTGTGGCGTCGCCTTCCCCGTCTTTCTTTTTCTTCTGAAAAGGGGAGAAAAACGTTACCCCCTCACGCGACCTCCCGCACCGCACAAACTGCCTTTCTTTCACCCGCTCTTGTGTTCTTTTGGGTGGCTGGTCTTATCGAGGGCTGGCAGGGTTTTCATTCCACTTAAATGAATCAGCCAGTTGTGAGAACTAGTGGTTTAAATTGGTCAGTTATTATTAAGATTTTGCTTTGGAGGGAATGGCATAGAAAAATTGTATATTACATTTCCATAAGGGTATAGGACCTCCAGGTGCTTCAACTGTCAACCAATTAGCTTGCCATGCATTCTGGGGTCGGCTCCAGCCCCCAACCCCCCTGCGACCCTGACCAGGAATAAGCTGGTTAGGATGGATGGATGGATGCCTATCACACCCTCACACAGGTGGGGGTGAGCGCTCGTGGGGTCCTGCGACTATCTATCCTCCACAGTACAGGCCAAACTGGTACTAGCACAGCCATAAGTGATTGATACCTCACTGTCAGCAACTGGTAACCTGTGCAGCTAAGGAGCGCTGATGTAGCTGTAACCACGGAGCCCTGTCGAACAAAGCCGTTTGAGACTGGCCCCCTTTTTTTTCATGATTTTAGATGCTATCAAAAGGACATGGCAGCCAACCAGGGAATAGGGTACAATTTCCCTCTTATACTCGACTAACAAAATGTCACTGCCAGAATAAAGGGATGGGCTTTTAACGGGTCGGTCTATTCCTGCTTAGTTTCCATCCGATAGGTTTCCCTCCGAACTCCTGACATTTTGAGAGGAGCTGCGCTTACCTCGTCTGCACTCCCCAATCACCCAAATCCGCCAAGCAGAGGCAAGTGAGCTGCCTTGTTTTTTTTGTTTTTTTTTTAAATACTCAAAAATAGCGCTGACCCTTCTTGGCAGCTATGAATACCAACTGGGGTAAACCTGTGGCAGATTTTCCACTAACTGAACCAAATTTCTCTTCTGCCCATTAACTGATGAAATGAGTCTCTCGTATTGCGTGTGTATTGCAGGCTTGTCAAACAGCACTTTAGAGGAAAAATATACATCACAGGACTTTGTATTATATTTTTTCAGATGGAAACCTACACATGCCAATGCCCGTGATTGGGGCTGGGGTGCCCATAGAGCAGCACATACGCCCAAATTGATACACTGCAAAAAAAAAAAATGCGTCTTAACAAGTGTTTTAGTCTTGTAATGAGACTTAAAATCTTTTTTTTTTTCTCATGTGGAAAATATTAGCTTGTTTTAAGTTACTTTTTGCTTGACAAGTGAAATTATCTTACCCCACTGGCAAATCTTGAAATGAGTAAAACTATCTCACCCCAGTGTCTTATTTAGCAAAAAAACGTAACAGAAATAAGATTCTAAAGTTTAAATATAACATTAAAATACTTGTTAAGATTTGGTTTTTGCAGCGTCGAGGCTGCTGCAGTAAAGAGACCAGCTAACCCGGCTAACAAATACAACTCACTGCTAACTGGGAGAGAAAAGCCTGGATTTAAAATGAGTTAACAAGATTGAGATTTAATTTCAGCCCTTTTTTTTCTTTCTGGTCATCGAATTCTGGGGCACAAATTCCCCACAAAAGCGGGTGTTTATATTTTGTAGGAGCACTTTTTTTGTAGGGGTGTAGGAGCACTGAAACACAATGTTCTGGTACTGTGGCTAACCGCTAACCCCCCCCCCCCAGGCCGTCGCCCATAAACAGTTCACACCCTCCCCACACCCTTTTGCAGGTTCCGCACGCTATCTCCTACACCACAATGCAACACTTCAGCACGACATCTTCCACTCCCTAAAAATTCTAAACGCACTAGAATCTAACGCTGAGAGAGAGAGAGACACGCTGAGGGCTGTTCTTGTTTGAGCATGCAAGGTCACCTATCACACTTTGAAATGGATACTCTGAACGTTCATTGAGTGAGTGGTCAGTTTCCACCCATTCATCTTGAGGTTTCAACGTGGATGTTTCCGTTGAAAATCTTGAGACCTTCGACCAAACCCTTCCCAGGTATACATACCTGTTTTCGATAGACGTAGCAAGCCGCTATCGCGACCATGGTGGACTCTCCCAGGAAACCAGCCAGCAGAGATCCCACACCCAGTGTGGCGCCGTGAACCCTTGAGACACAAAGCAGAGAGACACAAATCTCACCAACACGGCAAGCCCATACGCTCCGCGCGTCTGTAAACTTTATACGTCTCACATTTGGAAGAGTATTTGTTAAACACAGTTGCCCGTTTGA